>PVKE010021838.1:0-25000 GCA_004027555.1 Craseonycteris thonglongyai
ATTTAGTTTTGGTATTCCTTGCAGTAATTCCACAGGAAACACTTCCTAAGGGTTTCTTGAGTATAGTTGAAGACCACTGGCTATTATAATATTTTAAGAATTTTGAGAAAGGTAATAAAAACTCAATAATATCTATTAATTACATGCTAATTTGTTTAGATTAATAGACATGTGTGTATGTGTGAGAGGGACCCAAAAAACACCAGAATCTATTTCTTTAACAATTTTATATTTATTCTTACATGCATAAACTTCAGTGACCTTCAAAGTACTCTCTGTTTGATGCAATACACCTACTGAGATGCTTTTTTCCTCAGATACAGTTTTGAACTTGTCAATTTTGATGCCTTTTAGTGCTACTGTTTTGTTTTTTGTTTCACCTCTTCCACATCAGCAAAACATTTTTCTTGGAGGACTTTTTTATCCAGGGAAACAAAGTGTTTTAGGGTGAGGTCAGGTGAATAGGGAGTGTGGGGCACGGGAATCATTCTGTTTTTGGTAAAAATCTGCTGAACACTCAGTGCACTGTGGGCAGGCGCATTGTCATGCCACATGTTGTTCACATAACTCACCCATCACGAAATGGGCAAATGCATTGAAAGAGTCTCCAAAATCAATTCACTGAGGTCAAACTCAGCCTAATGCCAGCTGGTACGGTGATGCAGATGGGTTCCTAGAATACTCACTTAGCATGGAAGCCTGTACTTACTACAAGGGCAGCTCTCCAGAAGATAATACTGTTTTTTTCTTTTTGGGTCCCTCTAGTACATACATTTCAAAAATATATACATATAATATTCATATTTCTTATATTTGACATTGTAGCAGTTCTAGTCTTTGCTTTTATGATTTCTAAAGAATAACTAGTATTACATATAATGTACTAAGAAGCCCGTGTTTGTTTGATTCTCTTTGTGTTTTGAACATGTCCAAAACAATTAAAACATTATTGTTGTTTTTAAAATTTTCTATAAAGCATTGAATAGATAGTACATGCATATGCTGTCATATCAAAGAGTGTAACCTATTATAGTCCAGTAGACTGAATTTGAACAATATATCTGTCATCTCCCACACTCACACTGAGACTTATACCATCAACTATCCCGGTTCTTAGGCCTTCAGACTTGGAATGGACAACACCAATAGCTTCCTTGGTTCTCTAGCTTACAGGTGACAGACATGGAGCCATTCAGACTCTAAAATTATGAGAACCAATTCATTGTAATAAATCTGTTGATAGATAGATAGATAGATAGATAGATATAGATAGAGATATAGATAGATAGAGATATAGATAGATGGATGATGGATGGATTTCTGTTTCTCTGGAGAATGCTGATTAATACACTTGCCCACTGAGAAATATTAAATTATTGCTATTTTTTTAAGTCACTAAATTTTGTGGTGGTTTGCTAAAGAACATTAGATAAGTAAAACGAGGTAATTAATAGTTATATAATCAAGTGCTAGTGAACCCATTTTGGTAAAAATTGCCTTTAATAACTTTTATAATACACATTTTATAATTCTAGATGTCTTGAGCACTCCTATTTCATTTTTAGCTATTATTGACTTGATGCTTTTAGACCAACATTAATTAATTTTATCTATTTCATAGAGTTATTTGTACAGTCAATAAATGAATTCTTCATATCACTATTTTGTATGTGAGGTAAAAGTGTTTTGGAAACAATTATGTAAACTGAAAAGCTTCAGTAAGGCAATTTAAAATTAAAAGGTTTCTAAATTATGAATTGGGAAGTTAAGACTTAGTATGGTAATGTGTTATAATTTTCCAAGGGACAAATATAAATTGGGGTATTTTCACACAACCCCTTCTTACTATATCATCTATAGGTGCTAGGGTGATAACATTAAAAGTGGAAGAGACTATGAAAATACATGTCTTTTGTTCTCAAGTAGCAAAATGTGGCTGTGTGTTCCTTTTGAACTTGACCCTGCCTATGACAACCCTGGGTGCCTTGATGCTACCTCTGACCTTGACTGCAAGCAATCTCATTTCTCTTTTTTTGCATCTCTTTTTTTTTATTGTTAAATTTATTGAAGTGACATTGATTGATATCAATTACATAGTTTCCATTGTTTTATATATATCATAGTATCTAGTTTGTATGGCTTCTCTGAGGATTTTAACAGAGTAAATATAAATTGGCAATTTTGAAAATGTAAATTAAAATAGGAAATACCATATTGCACGTGTTCCACAAACTGTGGTTGTTTTTTTGTTGTTACCTAGCTCAGCCATTTCTATGGATATTAGAAAAGGTGTTAAGTATGTCCTGATGTTGTTATTTATTTGTTGAGAATTGTGCTAATGCATTGCATTAGTCAATATCCTTTACCATTTTGATAAAGTGTGGATATACTGGTTGTCCCACCTAAAACCCTCCCTCATTCTTAGAAATTCTATAGAGTATATAACATAACATTTGAATTTAGAGAACATGCACAGTTTAAAAAGTAGAGCTAAAACCACTAAACTACTGAACTTAAATTTATTTGTGGACTGTGAACTACCTTCTGTTTATTTACACTGCAGGTTAATTGTATGAATTTTACGCTACACATTTCAATGCTTAGCTCAGCTCTGAGGCCACTTGATTGCACAAAGATCTCTCCCTAGCTCTCCTTTATTATGATTTTCCTGATGTAAATGGCCTCCTGTGTGACCTATAGAAATAACAGTGAATTTTAAAAAGAATATTCAAAATTCATTAAAAAGATTAAAGCTGTGACCCTTGGGCTTTGACCCCATCAGTGCTGACCTACCAAGGGCCTTTGCTTCTGAATCCTGCAGAGCAAATAATCACCTTTTATTATAACCTTGAGACATAGACATTTTCTTACTGCGCTGTTAATAGAAAATGAGCAGAAGGGCAGGCTGCAACTTTTAATAATATGCACATCAAGCAAAACTTTAAAGGTAATAAGATTAAATATTGGTGAAGAAATGTTCTTTGTACCTAGCAACTGGATGAGAATGTTGCTGCTAAATTGTGATGTGAATAAAGCACCACTGAAGATGACTTGCATAGTACTGCTTGAACAGGAAAAAAGAAACAGACTTCAATCCACTCCAATTGGTATAGGGGGAAATTTAACGCCAATTAAAAAGAGTATATTTTGAAGTATCACATGAGTTTAATGAAATGGTATCCCATCTCAAAACTTTAAGACAGGATCGGGAACGACTGCTGTGTGTACTGGTCTGCAGTTGGCCATAGCAATATGCCCTACCCTGGGCGGTTTAAATAACCACCATTTATTTCTCACAGATCTGGAGTCTGGACATCTGAGCTCAGGGTTGTGTTCTGGGAAGAGCTCTTTCCATGGCTGGCCGATGCCCACATTTTCACTGTGTCCTCATGTGGTGGAGAAAGACAGATAGCAAGCCCTCTTGTGTCTCCTCTTACAAGGACACTAATGCCATCAGACCAGGGCTCCACCCTTATGACCTCATTTAACCCTAACTACCTACTACTGGCCCTTTCTTCAAATATGATAACATTGGGGATTATGGCTTCAACATAGAACTTTATGGGACCACGGACATTCAGTCAAGGTTTCCTAATCATGGCTTTGTAGACAATATGGACCAGATGATTACTTGCTGTGGCTGCCT
The DNA here is from genome assembly GCA_004027555.1 of Craseonycteris thonglongyai. Taxonomy (NCBI): domain Eukaryota; kingdom Metazoa; phylum Chordata; class Mammalia; order Chiroptera; family Craseonycteridae; genus Craseonycteris; species Craseonycteris thonglongyai. The sequence goes on from PVKE010021838.1 coordinate 3,647, forward strand.
TGTGTATTGCAGGGGGGTGAGCAGCATGCAATAAAACAGACATCCAAAATCTGACTCATCTTTCTCAGTTCCATCTCTTCAACTTGCTGCCAGCATTGCCGTAGCATGTTTCCATGTTTGTGAGGGATTGATGTGTTGAGAGCATATCTTTCTTCACTCCCAGACCTCCCCATATAGCCCCAGCCCATGCAAACCCATATGCTGAACTTCGACTCAACTGGTAACCACAGGGATGGCAATGAAGGTTCTCACCTCCCCAGTTTGGCTCCTGCCCCATGTGGCCCCACATCCACCTATATGGAACGAAACCATGTCACAACTAATGATGTACAACTATGGAGACTACTCTGGGCCCTCCCTCCTTCTCTCTCTCTTTCTCTCTCTCTCTCACATACCTTCTCTCGAAACAATAAAATAAAATCTTAAAATAGCACAGCACCACAGGTCTCTAGGCAGAAGCTATGCTAATATATTACATATTAACACATGTGGAACTTTAATAAGAATATTACAACTCAAAGATGGAGACCTGTACACACAACTAAGAAGCGTTGGCATGCAAAAATTGTGAGGCAGTGAGTTCCTTAGAAGAGTAAAGGATGGGGAAGCTGGGATGGCTCAGTGGGTTAGGCGCTCACTTTGCAGCACCGGGGGACCGAGGATCGAATCCCAGCCCCGGCCCGTGCGGAACCATATGCTGAACTGGGAGCTCCCCTAGTTCAGTTCTCTCTCTGTCTCTGTATCTCTCTCTCTCTCTCTCTCCTCTGTCAAAATAAATAAATAAATAAAAATATATTAAAAAAAAAAAAGAAGAAGAGTAAAGGACTGGTGTGCACACTGATATTCTGTGCTGTACTAAAGCAGTGTCTGCTTATAGATACACAAGTACTTTTTGAGGGAATGAGTGAATGGGTGAATAAGATGCCTAAGTTTTCCTTCTGGAGTCTACATAAAGCAGTTGACTTCCATGAGAGATGATTCACTGGGCTCTGTTAGAGGAGAGGCTCTGTCTGTACATCATCCAGAATGATGATTCTGAGTGCACAGTAATTGGTCAATTAACACATAGTGAGTCAAAGAGTGTATTACTCGTTTCATTTTGATCACGTTGTCAGTTGATGAATGAATGAGCGACTGCCTGTAAAACTGATGGAGTAGAAGACTTTCCTGGAAAGGGTGGTAAAATTTTTCCTGTGTTAGGCAGCACAGCCGACCGTCTTGTTTGCTTGTCCACAAGGTTTGCGCTGACAAGATGATGCATTGTATGAAAATACGTGTCAGAGCTTGGTGTAAATATGTGGTGTTTACAAACCACGATACAGATAAGTGGGCAAATAAATGAGGTGAGGCCAAAATTCAATTTCAGGAAAAGTTTGCTCATTTGTCCTTGAGGGTGTACAGAAAAGTATGTATGAGTGAATGAGTGAGCTGTATGCACACAATCTATACAGATGCCCCACTCTGGATAGCTTCTGAGTTACACCGTTTAATCAAAGTAGCAAGGTTATAAAAACTGTATCTCTGAAACAGAACCCAATCTTGGTTTCAAATGATTTTATGATGTCGGCTCAACAACTTGATCATATTGCTTGCCTTGTAAAATGTTAAGACAGCTATCAGACTGCTTTTAATTTACTCTTTTGGCCTGGATTCACTCTAGTTTTTGTAACAATCTGTCAGCACTATTTTCCTATGGAATGCCAATGAGATGTTCTACAGTGGTGTCTTGTTTTTAAGCCAATATTCCAAGTGAACAACAATACAGGTGCATGCTGATTGACAGATAGAACTGTTTATTTTTAACATAAAGAAATTTTGTATTTTTAATTATGAAAATATCATACGATATAGCCAAAGGATGTGTGTGTGTGTTTGAGCAAATGTGTATGTATATGAAATCAGATACAATAATGTATATATTATATGTGGAGTGAGAGAAATCCCATGTCACTTCATTAATCAAAAAGTATATTTAAGGAGAAAATTATACAAATTTATAGAAATTATTATCTTACTGATTTATTCTCAAAACCAAATAAACCATGTAAGAGGCTGTTATTTTTTTCAATTAAAATTTTTCCATTAGCATCATTCAGCTTTAGAATACAAGCCAGAAAAGGAAGAATATATCTACCACACTTCGAAAGCAGATGCTTTTTTAATTGTTTCTTGTATAAAGACCTTTCTCTGAAACTACTTTTTAATACACAAATCACTATAGAATTTCAAAAAAGAAATCCATTTGTAAAATGTCAAGCCTACACTTCTTTCGAACTAATTATGTTTGTTAGGAGCAAAAAGTTTCACACAGAAATACCTTTTGAATCCTATTACTCTGGTGAAATTAAAATTTGAATTCACCTACATTCAAATTTAAAGAATTACATTTATTGTGTAAAGTCAGGTTTACTTACACAACCCTCATATCTGTTCACCAAGAGTTTCAAAACAGCTCACTTAATAGAGAGACTCAAAAATGTAAAAAAAAATAAAAAGAACTGTAAATTCTGTTAAGCAAAATTACTATATGATGCTTGACACATTAGGTACATAAAAATATATGCACATACATCTCATTTATAGCAATTATTTTCAATACTTTAGTCAATTCCCCACCCTGTGTCTCAAGATTCACAGTCTCTATATTTCAAATACTTTTCAGTTTAAATGTTAAAATTATCTCACTCTTACTGGTGGGATTATCTTGGTAAGAATGAGATATTCAGTCTCTTGGTCTCCAAGGGAAGTCATTTGTTTCCTGATACTTGGGTTTGTATTTTTAGAAATGACTAATAGGTCCTGTGTAAAAGCCATTTCTGCCAAGATTAATTATAGCTATCGTGCCCAGTAAGCCATCAAATATCCCATTTTCTGCCATGAGAAGACAATAGTGTCAGACATGTGAGTGACACCTCCCCCCACCAAAGCCCCATAAGTCCCACCTGGACACACAGCTGCTGCCGGGCTGTGGCAGTTAGCCAAAACCTTTCATCTCATGCTTTTGCCTCTAAACTTGAACATGAAATGTGAGATAAAGTGCTCAATGTTCAGCGAAATGATGTGAAGCCCTAACATCTACAATAGACATCACTAGAATCATCAAGCTGTGTGCTGGGAGATACCTTTGTTAATTTTAAATATTCCCAGTGTACTGAAGGTAAAAATACATGTTCAAAGTTTGTCACTACTCATGTGGTGGGAAAACTTGATGAGATCTAAGGCCACTAGAGAGGAAAAGTGTCTCCTTAGTAAGGATGCTCATGGTCCTCTCTAGAAATAATGATGTATTTGGCGACAGTGTGCAGTCCCACAGCCCAGTAGTAATGTTATATAACATACCTTGTTTGTGTCCTACAATCATTTCAAAATCCAAAAAAAGTCTGAATTTCAAAAACCATTTGTCTCCAAAGTTACAAATGAAAGATGGAAGACGTCTATCATAGAGATGTACCAGTAATGCTGACTCTCAAATTAGGATCAAAGCTTTAAAATTTTTCTAAAGATACACTTGCCAAAATTAGAACTAGAATGAAGGATTTTCTAACTCTCCCAGGACTTGAACTCACCAGTATATTTCATTTGAATTGAGGAGAATTTATCCACGGGCATTTGCTGTTTATTTTCTCAGATTGCAAAGCCACTAAAGATGAGGTTTACTTTTATTAATAATTTTGCTAAGTTTTGATAGAGCTTCCTGCCTTAGAAAAATGACTACCACATTACTTTAAGAGATGGTAGCTTTTTGATCATATTTTTAATTTACAACATTTAATCAATGTTAACTGCAAATTAATCTGTAAGTTAGAATAAGAAAAGATAATATTACTATCTCTCTCAGTATAAACTGATGTTCCTGCTGACATAAAAGTTTGTATTACACAAACTCAACCTTGTCTTCAAAAGCAAAATTGTATTTTGGTTTTTTTTACTTTAGCAAATAATTATCTACGCTATTACTAAAATCCAACTGATAATTTCTGGAGGATAATGGGTAGAAAATAAATGGGTAAGAAGAGAAAATGGTCTAGATTGCCCAGGGAAAGTTGAATCATGATTTCTACTTAGTTATTTTAAAGTATATTAGTGCAGTCATAAGCCAATTTTAGTGATTTAGAATCACTAGCAGAGTCCCCAATGTGGTTCTAAAATTAATGATAGGTTTGTATCTAAGTAACCACTTTTAGCAATGATTTTTTCTAAGTGGAAGTTCCTTAAGAGTAGCACTTTGACTTAATTACTGAGACAGTTCATGTTTATCACCCTTTGGCTGCAGTCGAGAATTTTAAAAAGAATGAACATGAATGTGATTCTTTTTTCTCATGAGGAGCAAGAGCAGTGAAGCAATGAAAGTCATGATGAAAATCCCTAAAAATAGTAACACTCGTCAACAGAAACTAGGACATTGAACTTAATTGCTTCAGTTAATGATGCTTATGATACACATTATAGCACTCTGCAAAAGTGTGTGTGCAATTCACAGAGGTAGGACTTTATTTTCATGTTCATCATCATTGATATTTTTTGACAGAAGCATATAAATAGGCAAATAGAAACACAGGTGATTTGTTCAGAAAGCATTGTTCTATGTGTGTGTTCTCAAATTAACAAAAAAAAAATATTTTCCCATTATTTTATGTAAAAAGGGCCAAAAAAACTCTTGACTATGAGATCCTACAATTTTTCAATTTGGGGAAAAAAACAATAAAATTGGAGGTAGGGGAATTGTGTTCATTCTCAACCTCTGTATTGAGCTTACTATGAAACTTAGGACAAACAAGTTACCTTTTAGCTATTATTTCTTAAATGCCAAATGGGACTAAAAACTCTTACGCAGTATACAATACATAAAGGGTTTATAGGAAGATCAAATGAGATACTAGAAACAGAACATCTAAATAACTAGCTTCTTTATGTTAAACACATAAAAAAAGAATAAATTACACAGCCTTTAAAATAACAAAACCTAGATAGGTACAGTAGTGTAGCATATATGTGCTGGGTTCACATAGACACACAACTACTATAAGATTAAAAAATAGAGTGCTGTAATGCAGATATTTTTTCTGTTTATAATCAAATATAAAAAGTTATTCAGAAAACCTGGCAAATTTAGATAGTAAATTGATTCTGGACAGTAAGAATTCAGAATTTTCTAATTAATATTCCCCAATTAATGACTGACTTAAGAATATTTGGTGACTATTTCAAAACTGTCATTTATACTAAAAGTATAGTTGCCAATGATTAAACTGTGATCTCTTAGATTAACATCCATTGAACATGGACACTAGAGTCAACAGTGTCTAATACTGATCTATCAACAGTAAAATTAAAGTTGGCATTAGAATTGTACCCAAGAAGTAACTGTTGTGACTCTCTTCATTTCTGGGAACATACAGTGTAGAAAGAAAATTCATAAAAGAGACACACAATCTAGGCTCTGCTCACATTTTTACTACTAACCAGATCTGTCATGCTAAGCACATTTAATGAACTATACCTTAGTGATCTTGTATCTAAAATTACAATGTTGAATTTCACAATTCCAAAGTTCAGCTATAGTACTATAATAGTACAGACCTTTGGCCCTAAGATAAATTCCCTATGCATCAACGTCAATACCTATAAACATATTTTAAACTACCTGCCCAGGTTTTTAAAAAATATTTCAAATATACTTAACATTTTTTTCACATGCTGCTCCTTGTCATCTCTAAGAGACTTCAATTTCTTTGAACAACAGTATAATCTAAAGATTTCCTCTCAACACTTGTGCACTGTTCATGAGAATGTAAATTGGTACAGTCACTGTAAAAAACAGTATGAAGTTTCCTCAAAATACAAAAAAAAAGAAACTAGGATATGATCCAGTAATTCCACTTTGGAGTTCTTATCAAAAAACAAAAACAAACAAATATATATACATATATTTGTCATATTAAGAAGATATCTGCACCCCTCTATTAACTGCAGCATTATTTGCAACAGCCAACACATGGAAATGACCTAAGTGTCCATTGACAGATAAAAGGTTAAAAATTTTTTGAGATGTATAATTTAGCCATAAAAAAATTAGGCAACCCTGCCCTCTGTGATAGCATGGATGAATCTTGAGGGCATTATACTATGTGAAACAAGTCAGATAGAGAAGAGCAACTGCTGTACAATCTCACTTGTATGTAGAGAAAACAACAAAAACGGAACTCAAGAAACAGAAAACAGTTTGGTGATTGCCAGGAGTAGGGGGTGGAAAAAAAATGGTACAGGTGGCTTTGCAAGGTGCAAAATCTAGTTATAAGATAAATAAGTACCAGGAATGTAGTGTCCCACATGGTGATTATAGTTAATAATACTGCATTGTATACATGAAAGTTGCTAAGAAAGTAGATACAAAAAGTTCTCACCACATAGACACACACAAAACTATGTGAGGTGATGGATGTACTAACTAAATTTACTGTGGTGACAATTTTGTAACATATACCTATATCAGATCATTACATGATATACCTGAAACTTACACAATATTATATGACAATGAAATTTTAGTAAAGGAGGAGAAAAAATGAAAACTTTCTTTTTTCCTCAACTAAAAGACAAAGAAGTAGTGAGTAAAGATGATAATGAGACAAAGAGCATCCATTTTATCTTCTGTCCTGTACGTTGTCTCATACTAATCACCATTGCCTTCCACTGATGCATAGCAGTATAAGACTAGACAATGTTCACAAATTAAGAGTTCCTGTTTTAAATCTGATGAAAATTTAAAACATCCACAAAAATGACAAGAAGATAACTGATGAGGATAGATCGGTTCCATATTTAACAACATATAATTATTTGGCAACACCAACTAGCTCCCCAGAACAGTTCTAGAACCTTTTACTCTGTAGCAAGACCAGGTTTTCCCTCATAAGCTCAAAAACAGTCACATTCCATACAAAGGTTAAATGGTATCCATAGGATTAGAATCTCAGGTCATTCATCATTGAATGAGTAGTGAGGCCAATAAAAAATGTTCTTTAGTATTAATTACATAATGAAAGGGCACTTCTTTCCTCCATATGATCAGAAATTTATATGTGCCCTGTTGAAATGGGAGGTTATAGGTGACCTTTGTTTCTTAAATTAGAGAAAGCCAACTGTAAACTGAATTCTATTGAAAAGTGGGAGAAAAAAAAATCAGTACACGCACACACGCGCGCACAATGCATTTTTTCATTACCTGCTTGTCTGTACAACATGTGATTTTGTGTTGGGTTTTTACAACATGTTTCTGGCTACCCCTGAGGTGATTCTTGTGAAAAGAGGGAGGGCAGATTCCTAACTTTAAATTTATTAGATCATTATCCTGAGACACTTTGAGCAGTGTGGTTCAAAGGGCTTAAAGAAGCCATCTCCGGTGTTGGCTCAATATCCATCCATGCTGGGGCCACTCTGTCTGTGAAGAATGTTGTCAGGTTATCCTGAATATATAGACAGAAAGCCACTGACTGCAACAGCATTTACATCAGCCAGTGCTATATTTAGCTTCAGCAATGGCAGGTCATGCTTTTGCCACTTTGAGCCATGAAATTGTTTGAATTTGTGTGATGAGAATGAATATATTAACAGACATGTAAGGCAATATAAAGATAGATAAAACTGCTATAATACAGATCCCTAGATGATTCAGATATACTTAGGAAAAAACAACATAGTCATAAGTCTATACTAAGACTGAAATAAGGGTATCAGCATCTATAATTTATAGTCTTAGCACATATATTTTAGACCATTTGATAAGCATTTATAAAAATAAAGATATGTCCTATAGATAGCATATATATAATCATTAGTAATTATGTTTTAATTCATATCTCCTTCTATACATTTAAAATTATATATAAATAATTAATATGTTAAATATAATTATACTCATTCTGTTTTCCTCATCTACTTGACAGCTCTGAGCATACGTACATATAACTGCTAAAGTATAAGGTAAAATTAGATGGGGAAAAGAAAAATCTTATTGGTAAAGAATTATGTGGAATATTTATTTCATTAAATATATATGTGAGTTAAATAGTAAGGTCAATAAAGTACTGTGTATGTTCTATCAGAAAACTAAACTTTACAATTTTCCTCAATATCTTCATGTGTTTGAACATATAATAAATGAACTAAAGATGCATATTAATGAGTACAAATTACAAAAGCAATAGCAGCAGTGAATACAAGTACAAGAAAGAGATCTGTAACATTGCTGAAATTTTAAGATCATTTATCACATGCAATTCTATGTGTAAATAAAGTAATCATTGAACTTTCATATACAAGCCAGTATTTTTTAAATATAACGTTAAGTAATACCATATTTATAAACTATCCTGAGACTTTGATTTCATACCTGAAGGAAAGACTGTTCTCTAAATTTTCACTTAGCTTTTTGCTGAGCTCAACCATAAATTCAGAGCACATTACATTAGGCAACATTCTCTCTCAGCCCAACATCCTAATTTAGTAAAATGTGTTGCTTCTACATAATCAAGAAGGAAGAGAAAAAGTGCAATGTGGTGTTCCAGAAAAGATTAGATGCCTACAATTCATATGTGCACACATATTTAATAATATATTGAAAGTCTTTTGCATGAAGTATCAAAGTAAATTTACTGTCTGGTGCTCCACTTGTAATCTTAATGTTTACATATTCTGCAGTATTACAAATGCAAACCTATTTATCTTACTCATCTCAAGCAAATGCAGAACAAATACACTGTTCTATTCAGTATTTCATGTGATACATATGTATATGATGGGGGGACCCCAATAAAACCGAACTTATCTTCTGGAGAGTGAGCCTCTTGTAGTACAGGCTTTCCCCACTAGGGGAGTGTTCTAGGAACTTGTCCACAACAGTGCAACAGCTGGTATTGTGAGATACTGAATTCGGTTTTAGTAAGTTTTCTTGGGAGACTCTTTTAATGCACTTGCCCATTCCATGATTGTGATTCACACAAACAATATTGTGGCACGACAATGCACCTGCCCACACTGCACTGAGTGTTCAGCAGTTTTTGATCAAAAATGTCACTGTATGCCCCACCCTCCCTGATCTTGTCTTGAGTGACATTTTGTTTGTTTGCTTCCCTGGATGGAATAAGTCCTTAATGGGAAATATTTTGCCAATGTGAAAGAAGTGACACCAAAATGGTAGAAGCGCTAAAAGGCATCAAAATCAATGAGTTCAAACTCTGTTTTGAGCAGTGGAGAAAGCATCTCGATAGGTGTGTGCCATCAAAGGACGAGTTCTTTGAAAGAGACTGAAGTTTAAACATGTGAGAATAAATATACAATCTTTTATAAATAAATTTTGGTTTGTTTTGTGCCTCCTCATATATATATATATATATATATATATATAAATTGTGATTGTAAAGTGTTTCATATGGTCATGCATTAAAAGAAAACTGTTGCATTCTAAAATTATACTGATTCATACTAAATGGTGCATGCCCATTTAGGTTGTTTGATAAGAGTATATGCTAAAAACAGTGTCCTAAAGAAAGCTCATATTCAGAACTCTTCTAACCCTAAAAAAATAAAATAACAGTTATGTAGAAAACCTGAATAGGGAGAGTTATTGTGTATTATTTTTAAATGTTATCTTGAATGTCTAGTTCATTATTTATTGGATGTTTATATACAATAATAGATCTGTTATATAGATGTATGTACACTTCAGAGTCCGTAACACTGAAAGATACAGAGATGAATCTCTCTGGAGAAGCTAGTAACTAAACCTTCTGGATGACTTCACATTCAGGTAATGCAGAATGCTGAGTATAAAGGCATTAATTAGCTGCCAGCCTATTTTCTCCTCAATGAAGAATGGATTTATTTTTAAAAGAACACTGTCAGATCATATACCATTCTTATATTTTCTAAACTATATCATTTTCCTAATTAGATAATCTTAGTAAAGAACACCTCCCTTTTCATTTATATTAAATTCTAAAGTTGAGATAAAATTAAAATGTGTGGTAACTTATCCAAGGACTAGAAATATAGCCTACCCAGGACAAAAAAAATAAATTAAATAAAATTCATTTGCATAAATCATATATTGTTTGTTCAATATGTTTTGACAATGGCTTAATTAATATCAATTACACAAGCAATCCCTGACTTCATTATGGTCTAACGTAAGATTTTTGACTTTATAATAATGCAAGAGCGGACACATTCAGTAGAAGGTGTATACCAAATTTTCAATTTTGTGGTTTTCCTGGGCTAGCTCTATGTGGTAGAATCTTCTCTCATAGTGTTAGGAAGTGTCAGGGAGCTGCAGCACCTAGTCAGCCATGTGGTTATGAAGGGAAACTAACAGACCTCCACAATGTACTACTGTATTGCCAATGGTTTGGGGATATTGTGTTCTGAGTACTTTTAAGAAACAGGCTAAACTATGATGATCGGTATATTAGGTGTTTTAAATACATTTTTCACTTACAATATTTTCAACTAAAAGATGGGTTTATCAAAGCATAGCCCCATTGTAAGTGGAGGGGTATCTGTAGTAATCTCAATGTTTAAATCTGTTACAGCATTAAGATGATTTCTAGAAAACAAGATTCAAAAAATTGAACACATTGAGTGTAGGACTAAAATACTGAATGTGGAATGATTGCAAACAGTCTCTTTTCCACATCGCTTTCCAATTTTCCCAGCACCATTTATTGAAAAGTTTCTCTTCTCTCTATTGTATATGAAATCAGACTGCTATCTGTCAACATATACCAAAATTAAATAAAAATGGATCAAAGACCTAAATATAAAACCAGAAACAACAAATTGCATAAATGAAAGTATAGGTACTAAACTAATAGACCTTGGGTTCAGATAGAATTTTATGAATATGACCTCAAGGGCAAAAAAAAAAAGTTAAAGCAAAAATAAATGAATGGCATTATAATAAAACTGAAAAGCTTCTGCACAGCAAAATAAACCATCAACAAAGTAAAAAGGCAACCAACTGAATGGGAGAAAATATTTTCAACCAACACCTCCAATAAGAGGCTAATACCCAAAATATATTAAAAAACTAGTACAACTCAACAACAAAAAAACATACAATCCAATTTAAAAATGGACAGAGTATCTTCTCCCATGAAGACACATAAAAGGTCAAAAGATATATGAAAAAATGCTCAACTTCACTAGTAATTAGGAAAATGACAATCAAAACTCCAATGAGATACCTTCTCATACCTGTTTGAATGCCTATTATAAAAAAGACAGGGAATAACAAGTGTTGGAGAGGTCGTAAAGAAAGGCACCCTCATAGAGGGAGAACTCAAAGACAAACCAAAACAAAACAAATTTATTTATATAAAACTGTGTATTTATTCTTCCATATTTAAACTTCAGTCACCTTCAAAGTACCCTCCCTTTGAGGAAATTACATTTACCAAGATGTTTCTTTCACTTCTCAGAACAGTTTTTGAACTCATGAATGTTTATACCTTTTAGTACTTCTGCTGCTTTTTATTTAACTTCATCTACATCATCAAAATCTTTCCCTTTAAGGACTTTTTTCAGCAGGGAAAACAAAACAAACAAACAGAAAATGTTACTGGGGACCAGATAGGTTGAAATGGGAGTGTGGACCATTGAGGCCATGCTCTTTTTGGCGAAAAACTGCTGAACAATCAGCATGTTGGATCAGGTGTATTGTCATGCCACACATTGTTCATGTAAGTCACTCGTCATGAAATGGGCAAATGTGTAGAAAGAGTCTCCAAAAAGATTCACTGAAGCCAAATACAGCCTCTCACAACAATGCCAGCTGGTACACGAATGCAGATGGGTTCCTCGAACAATCACTAAATGGGGTTAGTCTGTACTACAGCAGGCCCACCCTCCAGAAGATAATTCTATTTGGGGGGTCACCCCCTTGTACATTGCTGGTGGGAAGGTAAATTGGAACTGCCACTATGGAAAACACTATGGGGGCTCCTCAATAAGTTAAGATTTGAATTACCATGTAACCCAGTAATCCCTCTTCTATTACTCAAACATAAGAAAAGATGAAATACAGCCATTTGCAACAACCTGGATGGATCCTGAGATTATCATGCTAAGTAAAATAAATCAGACAGAAAAGGTCAAGAACCATGTGATTTCACATATATTTGGGATACAAAACCAAAAGCAACAAATGGACAAGACCAACAAACAAAAACTCATAGACAAAGACAAGAGTTTAGTGAACACCAGAGAGTAAGAAAAAAGGGTGGTGGTGGAAGAGGGAGGGGCATAAATATATGATGATGGCAGGAGAACTGAGTCTGGGTGGTAAGCACACAATGCAATATATAGATGATGAAGTATAGAATTATACTCTTAAAACATGTAATGTTACTAACCAATGTCACCCCCATAAAATCAATTACAAAAATATGATGCCTCGGGTTTACAATGGTAGACCAAGTTTGTTCCCTAAGATGCAACCGCAATTACAATAAAGGGAAACTATTGGTTAAACATCCTAATCATGGGAGTGAAGAGGAACCAACATCACAGGCAGAAACCTCAAGAAGCCCACAGAGGAGATGGAATGATTAGTGAATGCTACGACCTAGAGCACATGCAAAGGACTCAAAATATGATACAAAGGTAGATCCTTAAATGTTACCCTAAACACACCAAAAAAGTTAACTCTGTGAAGAAATGGATACGTTAAGTAACTTGATTGTAGTAATTATTTCCTATGTGCCCATGTGATGGTATATATATATTCATTAAGCTATGTACACTTTAAATAATATCACTTTGTACAACCTAAATATTTGCCATTTTACTTGTCATTCATACTTCAATAAAGCTGGAAAACAAAGATTTTTAGATTAAAGATAGCAGTACAAGGAAAGGTGGAATTGTGCTCATAAGAGAAGGATTAATTGAAAGTGAAAGATTGGAAATGCCTTGCTTTTCAACTCAGATATCCAGGAGTCTAGAGTTTACTTCAAAGGAAGAAAAAGATTGTTCGGTGATTGGAAAGAGCATGGAAGGGGAATTCACAAAATACATTAAAAGAAATACTTGTGAAACAAAAGTAGCAACTGTGTGTTAATCCATTTTCTTCTAGCATTTGGGAAGCCTCCCAAGGATATGAACAGCTGCTGGTCTGCCAACCACAAAAGAAGTCTGCAGGAGACAACCTCACCTACTAAGAGTTAGTCTTTGTGTGGTGTCATTTTTAAACATAAAGAGACAGTATAAAATAAACAGAGACCTGAGAAAATCTGCAACATGAAATAAAAACAAAAATAAAGAGAGCACATCTCATGCTGAAGAGATAATAATTTAGGAAACTAAAGAGAAATTTAAAATTCCTGGGGAAAATGGGATGGTTCAGCAGGTTGAGAACTCGCTTTGTAGCCCAGGGGCCCGAGGATTGAACCCTGACCCCCAACCCAGGCAGACCCATATGCTGAAGTTGTGTGTGCCCCCAGTTCAGCTATTGCCGGGACCTATGTGGGAGGCTCCCAGCCCAGTTCCTGCCCTGCGCAGCCCTGTGCCCACCTGTGGAGTGAAACTATATGGAAAACTAATGCTGTCAACTGTGGAGACTGCTCTGGGCCTTCCCCCTTCTCTCTGTCTCTCTCTGTCTCTCTCTCTGTCAAAAAACAATAAAAATAAATCTTTAAAATTCTTCATTTCATATTATTTAGAATTTTTTTTTTTAAATAACAATACACAATGAAGATGTCAAAACCTTGAAAAGAAGAAAGGGATGGTAAGGCATAGGAATGTTGATTTCCTTATTTTATGAAACGGTGCCTGGAAACCATTTTTTTTAATAGAAGAGGGAAGAGAGTGTTATAACTTAGATACACCTTCCTCTGTTTCACAGGAGACTAATGGACAACATGTAAAGTGATAAAAAAAAAATGTGATTTATAGAAATGGTATTTACTAATGGAAAAAGAAAAAATAGAGGCTATTACTCTTCCCTTGCTTGTTTGTGACTGCCTTTTATAGCCCTCTTTGCTTCTGCCCTTAACACCTCCTTTTTATATCTTCTAAAATAGGGGTATTCAACCTTTGGCTTCCCTGGGCCACACCAGAAGAATTGTCTCGGGCCACACATGAAACACGAAATACACTAACACTAATGATAGCTGACGAGCTAAAAATAAGTCACTCAAAAAATCTCATAGTGTTTGAAGAAAGTTTTCGAATTTTTGTTGGGCACGGTCAAGCCATCCTGGGCTACATGTGGCCAGTGGGAGGCGCACTTGCTCTAAAGTCTTAACATCCAGAGTACTGAGAAACTAGCTATAGATTTGTTGTAAAAATAAAAATAAATAATTTACTCTTCCTGGTCTGATAGTGAAACTAGCAGATATGTAATTTTATATCATAAAACAACTGAAAGGTAACAGGAACCATTGCCTAGATTGTACAGTATAAGAATCCCAATAAAACAAAAATGGTATAACAAAAAAATAAAACAATAATAGAATCAAAATAAATTTTGTTGCATTTTACTTCATAAACAGAAATCAGAAAAACACCAATTACAGGCATTTCAATTCAAAATTATATTAAAGATTTTGGAATGGTGTCATGAATCCTTTTATTTTGTTCCAAAAAATGAAATAAGAACAAACAAAACACTCATAACAGAGAGGCCTTTGGTGATGTTAGCTTGTATCTGTTTTCAGTTGTTTATAATATTCAGCATGGATAAGTTTTCATGGTTTCCTCTCAGTACTTCTGTAAACTTTTAACAATATGAAAGACAGATGTGCCTACAATCATAAAGGGAACATTTAAAGACAAGTCAGGCTACCATTTCCCACTAGTATCTCATCACACCTTTTGGCAATGATGTTTCTCATTAAGTATTATCGACATTAAGTTTGGTAGCATCTCTAGGTTATAAATCAAAATAGCTTTCATATTTTTATATATTGTGTCACATCTGATGGATTTCCTAAAGTATTTAATCCCCAAAGGAATGTTCATATTCTTAGGGTTTTGTTTGTTTTCTAAAGCAATGCCTTTTAGTCCTTTATCTTGCATTAAATACATCCTTTTAGATTTAACTCTGAAAGCTAAACTTAGAAATACTATCTATACATATGTATGAGGGTCGTCCAAAAAAATCCAGCCATTTATCGCTATATGAAAATAGTTCTATGGCTGGATACTTTCTGGATAGCCCTAGTATTTACTAGTTCTCCAGGTAATTTTCCAGTGAAAAGCTGTACTTTACGTGATAATAATATATGTCATTATAGTGTCTTTAATCTGATGAATTTACGAGGGTTGTCCTGAAAGTATCCAGCCATGTAATATGAAAAAGAGGCCTTTATGGCTGGATTTTTTCTGGACGGCCCTCATATCTTTAAACATACCTCAGTTTTCTTTATACATGTAGACTTCTTTGAGACATTCTTTCTCCCTAACTACCATATAAATTTAGTTAATAAAATGTTGAAAAAACAAAACAAAATAAACAGTAACAGAGGGAAAGCCAGGATGGCTCAGTGAGTTAAGGGCTCACTTTGTGGCCCCAGGGACTGAGGATCAAATCCCAGTCCTGGCCCATGTGGACCCATATGCTGAACTGGGGAGTGTCCCCAGTTTAGTTCTCACCAGGGAGAGACCCTGGTCCAGTTCCTGCCCTGTGCAGCCCAGCGTCCACCTGCGGAATGAAACTATGTGGAAAAACCAACGATGTGCAACTATGGAGACTGTTCTGGGCCCTCCCCCTTCTCTCTGTCTCTGTCTCTGTATCTCTCTCTCTCTCTCTCTCTCTCTCTCTCCTCTGTCTGTAAAAACAATAAAAAATAATAATAAAATAAAAAACAGTAACAGCAATGGTGATGGGGGAAAAAAACTGATTCTGAGTGGTGAGTTCATGATGTAACACATGGAGGATGTGTCATAGAATTGTACACCTGGAACCTATGTAACTTTGCTAACAAATGTTACCACAATAAAATTAATTTAAAGAAAATTAAAAAAACAAAAAACAAAAACACACAGTAACAGCAAGAATAGTATTCCAAAGGTAAAATAACTGAGAAGCACATAAAAAATAGAATCAATTTCTCCAAAGAAGATGCTAAAATAGAAAAAAAGATGTGATATATCGCAAAAATCAAGTTTTGATTTATTGTCCTTATAACGATGTTTATTCTATTTTAAGGTTCTTTAGGAAACTGCTGATTTCTATACCACATATAACATTGCAGAATTTATGAGTCAGAGAATTGCATTTGTTAGTCTTGAATACTGAAGTGAGTTGCACGCTTCCTAAAACAAAATGCTATTTTGCCCATTACTATGATTCCCCTACCTAGTAACCAGAAAGTAAGGCTACTTGATATTCTACTGGGTCAAGAAATAACAAAGATGGTAACATTATTTTTTTGCTGTTTGTTATATTTCAAATCATTCCATCAAATTGGTAACTTATTTATTATGTTCAATTCCTAGGCAGTTTTGGTTAAAAAAATAAAAGTTTCAAACAATAGCGTTGGTCAATATCTTATAACTGTCTTGAGTTTCAAAGTGACTTTAGTAACACCTATCATATGTGGAGACATGTGACATTCCAAGAGCATGAAAAGGTGTTATGATTATCTAGGTTGCATAAAAGTTACAGATATCTTAGACAAAGACCACTCAGCCAGGAAAACTTGTTCTACTTACCTACACATAGACACAATCCCTATTATTCAAATATCACACAGACCCTGAATCAGCTCAAAGTGAATATTTTAACCTCACAAATAATTACAATGATTTAGATTTTGATTTGATATAATTATGAGTATATAATTAATTTAAGTAAACTAATTCTGATTAAATACAGAACTAGATCTCTAAAAATCAATCTGTAATTTTTTTTTCCACCTTAAGGAGTTGAAAATCATTCTTTACCCTATTTTTAAGCCTGGTTGGGATTTCACATTAATGAGAGTTTCCAGAATATGTAGGCTATTTAATACATACAGGCTAAAACCCCCTTACAACTTTGAGTTAAGTGAGTTATGTAGAAATACGTGAGTAGCAATTTTTGCCAAAGGGAAGTGAAGTCAAGAGGGAATTGAAGAGATATGGAATGTAGGATCTCTAAATTGGATGGAGAATACAAAATTTCAAGTTAGTAGTCTGTCAAGTACTGCATAAGAATCACATCTGTGAGAAGCTTTTCTAAGGTGGGAACCAAGCCTTACTAATTCCTTAAGTCCTACAATATACTATTATGAATAAGAAATATTATTTATTAAATATAAACATTTTTAGATAAATGAATTAATCTTATAAACATATAGGAAATACAGTGTATACAGTGTTCTAAAATTCAAATAGAAAGACAGAGAATATGCAGTATAAAAAGATATTTCATTATTTTAACTAAAATGTTGATGAGAAATGATAATGCAAAAACATAATAAGCTTCATTTATTGAGGTGAATATGACAATAATAAATAAATAAATAAAATAAACTGACCTGGCAGTTTCTCCTAATAACCAATAAAATAAATAATTTTGGTGACTTTCTGAAAATTGGAAACTGGAAGGGACTAATTCTTTGTTCTTATAAAAATAAAAGACATACAAAATAATGAGAATACAGATGATATCTGAGATGGAAACATTTCTGTTTTCTCAAGAGGGAAGATGAGCCACCTATACAGCCCTTCTTCTTTAATGACTGAAATAATCAAGAAACACATAAAAAATGTCTATATATATATATATATATATATATATATATATATATATATATACACACAAAAAAAAATACTGATCCCAAAGGAAAAACTGATAATATAGGACATAAAAGATGACTATTTTTAATACTGTTATGCTAAAAAATATTCCAGAAACCATTTCATGAATGAAAAAATAGTGTCTTAGAGACGAAGGTATAAATTTTAAAACAATAAAATGAAGAACTAAAATCAAAGAAATCTACATGACAGACAAAAAACAGAGGCATTTTTAATCTTCATTAAATTTATTGGGGTGACATTGGTTAGGAAAATTATATAGGTTTCAAGTGTACATCTGTATAATACATCATCTACAGTGTGCTCACCACCCAGAGTCAGCTCTCCTTCCATCGCCATATATTTGATCCCTTTGTCCCCTTCTACCCCACTTCTCCTTATCTCCTAGTAACCACTAAACTTTTGTCTCTATGAGGTGTGTGTCTGTCTTTTTTGTGTGGTGCTTTCAGTTTTATATGCCACTTATGAGTGAAGTCATATAGTTCTCAACTTTTTCTACCTGCCTTATTTTGCTTAACACAATAATCCCAAAATCCATCCATGTTGTCCCAAATGGCAGTTTTGATCTTTCCTTATGCTGAGTAAGATTTCATTTTGTAGCATATCTGCTTTATCCAATCATCTACCAAAAAAGACATTTTGGTGGTTTCTCTTTCTTGGTCACTTTTGGGACCAAGATGCAAAAATGGGCAGCCACAGGGGAAAAAAAAATGATCTTTTCACATATTTATCCAAAACAACAATTTAAAAATAAAATTAGCAAACTTTTTAACCCATATGAACTGTTTTTCATTGTTTAGAGGACATTTTGGCCATGATGAAATGAAATGTTTAGGGTTGCTGCAGGAAATTTAAGTGTTAATCCTATTGCTACTGTATTATTAAAAGGAACATGTCAAAAATTTAAAACACAAAAATTGGGAAAAAATCAGGAAGCTAAAACATCATAAAAAGTTCAGCAAATAACCAAGAGATATTCACATGTACATTTTTAAAGTTACAGAGATTACCAATAAAATAATATAAAATAAACTTGTTGAAAAAAGAACAATAGATGAATAGAAGAAAATTAAATAAATCTTTAAATTTTTCAAATGCAAGTATTAACTAATATTTTGTATTTATATACTTATATTTATAATACAAGTATATTCACATATTCAAAAGTTATGAAAGTAATCACCAGTAAAATTTTAAACAACAATAATTTTTAATTATTTGGGGGAACTCCTTATATATGTATATGTTATTTTTCATTTTTTATTAACTCATTAATGATGAATTCAAAGTCTTACCAGTGTACAAAAACAATACTTCAGAAATCAGCTGTCCTCCAAAATGTAAATGATATGCTTTTCTTTGTTATCCAAAACATGAAGTTGTTCTTTGCTTTGGAATAGAACGGGATGAAGAAAAGTCATATTTAAAGAGCGCTTACTATGTGCAAAATCCACTTCCTGGTATTTGCATATGCTGTATCACTCAAGTGCGACAGCACCCTGGTGTATTACACCAGAGCTGACAACTGCCCTGGCAAAGACAAGAAGATGGCAGGGAGGGCTGAGACACAGAGCTTAGTGTCATCTGTCAAGTACATGGAGATGGAAGGACAACTGACTCTGGGTGGTAAATACAGAATGTAATATATAGATGATGTATTCTAGAATTGTACACTTGAGTCCTATGTAATTTTACTTACCAATGTCACCCTAATAGATTTAATTAAAAGTTCTGCTATTTTAAAACAAGTCATTAGCCTCTATGATTTTACTTTTTCTATTTATAAATTGAATTGAACTGGCATCTGAAGCCTGTTCTAGTTTCCAGTCAGAGAAGAATAGATGAATGACAGGATTTAAAGAAGAAAGTGCAAACCATTATATAACCAGATCACCAATTATACATATTAATGGAAAAACAGAAAAGTATCTGCACATGTTTCTTTTACCTAGTTATGCTGTTACAAAAAAAAAAAACAACACACAAAAAAATACTGGCTGTGATGGGCATTTAAAAAATAAAAAAGAAGAAGAAAGTGGGTAAAAATGAGACTTCCGTAGCTCTTTTTTCGTCTGTTTTAGTTGTACATTGATAAGTGATGTGAACAGGCTAGCTTCCAGGATCTATGCCCTATGTAGTACATTGTGGGATACTGGTCAAACTAATTAGTAAAAGTACTCAACAGTTTAGACTCAAGGTTTGGAAAAACAAATAGAAAATACTGCTGAAGAGTATAATGATGTGGATCTCTCTACTGTATTGTACTTGTTACCACTGTGTGTATGGGTATAAATGTGTGTTTTAATAACACACTTGACAGGAGACATTCACATGAAGCACATTCAACCATGTGCTCTATTATACTCACACTGTTTTTATAAGTCAGAGAGGCTTCCAGACACAGGCCCTAAAACTCTGCCCATTTTCCTCCCATTGGCTTTGGGACACACAGATAGTGCTATGACAAATTAGGCATTACTAAGGGACTAAGTAAGGAGACTACAAAAAAAGAGTTAATCCATACAGTAAGTATGGCCCCTCTGACCTAAGTTTTTAAAGTATAACTTCTAGTGTTTCAATATACCTACTGTATTACTGAAGAATAGTTATTTTCAAGCTAACTATAAATACAACTGTGTATCAAAGTCCTCAAAGATGCCTCAGTTGGCATCATTATCCTAAGGTTTTGAGTAGGCCAAGTGGTATCAGATTCTCTTT
This sequence comes from Craseonycteris thonglongyai, assembly GCA_004027555.1. Classification (NCBI taxonomy): domain Eukaryota; kingdom Metazoa; phylum Chordata; class Mammalia; order Chiroptera; family Craseonycteridae; genus Craseonycteris; species Craseonycteris thonglongyai. The sequence goes on from PVKE010021838.1 coordinate 24,167, forward strand.
TAATCACTGCCCAGAAAATGTGCTAAAGAGGCACCATTTAACCTAAGTGACAATTAACCTAAAAGGTCAATTTGAAAATTCTAATGAGAGAAATACCCTCAGAAAATTTTCAAAACAGTGTTGTTTGCTCTAAAGAAGCCTGATTGGCACCATCTGAGCCTTGTCAGGGTTCATGTCTCAATGGCAGGGTGGCAAGGGGACCCACTCCATTTACTCAGACCTCCCAATTCTCTCATATCTTTTTAGAATGACATATCATTTAGGGCAATTTTTAAATTCATGTCTGTTATTTCTCAAAGCTGAGAAAATTATTTGACCTAGTCATTCATGTGTTATGAAGACTATACCTTTATTCTCCTTGGTTATAATCATCTAAGACAAACTTAACTGGTATAAGACACATCTTTTGTTTTCTTTTTTCCCTTGTTTTATTTTTCTTCTTTAAGTATAGAGGTAGAACGTGACGTTTTGTTCTGGCAAATACTAAGTACATTCTAGTTGCCAAAATTTAAATAAGTTACTGATTGGTGACTGGTACTTGGCAAATGTTTTGCATGTATATTTAAACAGATGTAAATGTAGAATCAGTATACATCATATACTATTAAGATAACTTCTTTCTACACCTGAAAACTATGTAATTGATATCAATCAATGTCAACCCAATAAATTTAACAATAAAAAAAAAGAGATAACTTCTTGATACACATGTTCTACATCATATTTGTACTTATTCTTGCCACCATAAACCCCAGTGTGGGCCTCTGTTAACCTTACATGAACAATGATCTCCCATTCCTCAAAGCAGATAACCATATCACTGCTTAACTTTTC
>PVKE010021839.1:0-13293 GCA_004027555.1 Craseonycteris thonglongyai
TGAACTGGGGAGTGCCCCCAGTTCAGTTCTCACCGGGACGAGACCCCGGCCCAGTTCCTGCCCTGTGCAGCCCCTCCCACCTGTGGAATGAAACTATGTGGAAAAACCAATGACGTGCAACTATGGAGACTGTTCTGGGCCCTCCCCCTTCTCTCTGTCTCTGACTCTGTATCTCTCTCTCTCTTTCAAAAACAATAAATAAATCTTTAAAAAAAAAGTGACAGTTTAACTTCTTCACTCCCAATTTGGATGCCTTTTATTTCCTTCTCATGCCTGAATGCTTTGGCTAGAACTTCCAGCACTATGTTGAATAATATGGTGACAGGGACATCACTGTCTTATTCCTGATTTTTTGTTTTGTTTTGTTTTTGACAGAGAGAGAGAGATACAGAGACAAAGAGAGAACTGAACTGGGGGAGCCTCCCAGTTCAGCACATGGGTCCGCATGGGCCAGGGCCGGGATTCGATCCTTGGTCCCCAGCGCTGCAAAGTGAGCGCTTAACCCACTGAGCCATCCCGGCTTCCCTTATTCCTGATTTCAGAAGAAAAGGCTTCAATTTTTCCCCATTCAGTTTGACATTTGCTGAGGGCTTGTCAGATATGGCCTTTATTATGTTGAGGTACTTTTCTTCTGTACCCATTTTATTCAGTGCTTTGATCATAAATGGATGTTGTATCTTGAATGCTTTTTCTGAATCAATTAATATAATAATCATAGGGCTTATTTATTTAGTTAAATGTATTGGGTGATATTGATATCAATTACATTGTTTCCAGGTGTACAATTCTACATTACATTGTCTATACATCGCATTATGTGCTCACCACCCAGAATCAGCTCACTTTCCATCACCATATGTTTGATTCCCCTTCCCTACTCCCCCCAACCCATCTCTACCTTTTATTTTATGTGGTGTATCACATTGATCAATTTGCACATGTTGAATCATCCTTGTTCCCCTGGAATGAATCACACCTCATTGTGATGTATAATCTTTTTAACGCAGTGTTGTATTCTATTTGCTAGTATTTTGTTTAGAAATTTTGCATCTGTGTTCATAAGAGATATTGGTTTATAGTTTTCTTTTTTTGTGTTGTGCTTACCACGTTTTGGTATTAGGATAATGTTGGCATCGTAGAATAAATTAGGAAGTACTGCCTCTTCTTCAATTTTTTGGAAGAGTTTGGGAAAGATAGGCATTAGTTCCTCTTTGGAAATACTTTTTTTTTTTTAATTTAATAAATTTTTATTTATTTATTTTTATTTTTGACAGAGAGAGGGAGAGATACAGAGACAGAGACAGAGAGAGAACTGAACCGGGGGAGCTCCCAGCTCAGCATATGGTTCCGCACGGGCCAGGGCCGGGACTCGATCCTTGGTCCCCAGGGCTGCAAAGTGAGCGCCCAACCCACTGAGCCATCCCAGCTTCCCCTGGAAATACATTTTTAATATGCAAAACATATTCAGAAAACTACAAAATGTTGTTGAAAGAATTCAAAGATTTAAATAACTGGAAAAATATTCCATGTTTATGGATCATGAAACTTAACTTTGTTAAGATGGCCAATGCTACTTAAATAGATTCCTACCAAAATCCAACCTATTTTCTTTGTAGAAATTGACAAGCTAATTCTAAAACTCATGAGTTACCAGAGACCCAGAATAGAGATGGGTAAGGACTAGGGTGGGAGGTGACTGCCAAACAATACAGGGTTTATTTATTTATTTATTTATTTATTTTTAATTTTTTTTTTTAAAGATTTATTTGTTTTTGACAGAGATACAGAGTCAGAGACAGAGAGAAGGGGGAGGGCCCAGAACAGTCTCCATAGTTGCACATCATTGTTTTTTCCACATAGTTTTTAATTCCACAGGGGGGAGTGGGGCTGCACAGAGCAGGAACTGGGCCAGGGTCTCACCCTGGTGAGAACTGAACTGGGGGCACTCCCCAGTTCAGCATATGGGTCCACACGGGCCAGGGCCGGGATTCGATCCTCGGTCCCTGGGGCTGCAAAGTGAGCGCCTAACCCACTGAGCCATTCCGGCTTCCCCAATTTTTGAGGTAATGAAAATGTACTAAAATTGACACTGGTTGTGGTTACATATAAATATACTAAAAACTATGGAACTGTACCCTTTAAGTAGATGAACTGTATGGTATGTGAATTATATCTTAATAGAGGTTATTTTTTTGCTTTGTTTTTAGTAGCATGAAGAAAAGTCAAATAACAGTTTAAAGGTACCAAGGAGTGGTGACATTTGTGCTAAGTACGGTATATATTTGGTTGTTCTCTGCATCTTTAAAAATTTGAAAATACACACATAGTATCAATTAAGCACAAACCTGAGCATGCTGGTCTTATATTGCATATGTATATTTCAGTATTAAGGAAGTTCATAAATGAATGATTGTCAAAACCGTTTTCAATAAGACAGTCAAATAATTATACAAAACTCCAAGGACAGTTATTTACATTATGCAAGCAAGTACATGGCATGGGGAATTACCATGAGAGACAACATATGGTGGATTTTGGATTAAGGATGTCCAAACATATAAACTTTAAGGATGTCATAAACAAACAAGCAAAAATGAACAAAACAACTTTGAGAGTGCAAGAAGCAAGGGTAAAGACTGCAAAAATCCTTTGAATATATACAAGTTACTGTGGCACATATGAGGTCTGACAATTAAGCTCACAAACTCATCCTAGAAAAAGTGCTACATAATTGTACAAGAAATCTTGGCAAAGCATGGTAAAAACAAAACTTAAATGTGAAGGAAACAAATCCAGTACATCATTTTTAAATCTAGGACATCACCTTGGATATACTTATGTTGGTATACCATCAGAGAGATAAAAAATAACTACTATAAGTAGAAAACTGTAACTTTGGATGTCACAAGGCTATATATATAGCACAAGCAAATGAAGACAAATGTTCATCAATCAGTTCAGTCATAACATTCCTCTCACTCTAAAAGTCTGACATAAGGAATAATGGTATATGTCTAATGAATAAAGTTAATCTTAACAATCATTAAGAAGTATTTATTAGAGAACAAGTTTGTGATGTTTTTTAAAAAGTGTTTGAAAGACAATGTCCAATATTCTATATATCATGCTATTCCTCATACAATTATATTTTGCAAATGAACAATTAAATATTGATTAAATACATTGCTCCTGTATAAACTCGCCAGCCATTTTGATTTTTCAAAATTATTTATTTAAAATTGGTAATACACAGCATGTTATAAAAATGATTTAAACAGTAAGGAAGCACATGGAGTAAAAAACAATTCTCCCAATAGTGATTATTCCTCAATTTTCTTCTACTGGATGCCATTTTATATATATTCTTACTGAATTTCCATTTCTATTTGTTTATTTCTTGACTCAGAACCCTAGATCTGTGAATCTGTGTACCTAGATAATATATACACTGAAACTATATATCCTAGATTTTACAGAACAGTCCAGACTTACATTTTCTTTATCAAAGAAAATGGTACATATGCCTTCATTTTCATAAAAGATCTATTTGCTTACAGTTTTGAATATTAACATTCACAGTTCCCAAACTAGATACCAGAATACATAATCTGAAACCAGGTTTAAAAAATATTAAAAAAATCAAAAGTCTCTAGATTCGAGAGAGCAAGATGGGTCACCAGCAGCTCTACTGGAGCCATCTAAGAAAATTCAGCCAAGGATCTCATTCTTGCCACATTTGCTCAACCTGGCACAGTCTGATCCGGAATACAGCCTCAATATGTGCTGCCAGTGTTTCCGTCAATACACGAAAGATACAGGCTTTATTAAATTGGACTAAGTGAACTCCCATCAATGAGTCATTCAAGATGCCCACCTTACTGCTGGAACAATGCTAGCTCTTTATACATAAAATTTAAAAAACTACTTTAAAAGTCTCTAGGTGCAGATATAAAACCTGTCATACTATTCAAACTGTCAAAAAGTATGTGGGAATTTAGGACACCACTGAGATTTTTCTCAGATAATATAAACAATAAAAAAATGAAGAGAGATGATGAAACACTGAACAAATTACCTTGAATTTTTAACCAGCATTCTATGCCTTTTCCTTCCTCTCAACACTCATCATAAAACACTATTTTAGTGGTCACGGAGAGAATCCTAAAATTATACTAAGTGAATATAAATCAATATGCATTTTTAATCAACCTAAAAACAATTTATAGAAATAGAACCCACTAATATCAGCTCAAATAGTTTAAATTCCCTCACGTATGAGAAAAATGGCCCTTCGAAAATGAAAGGGAATTTCATCAACTGGTTTAAAAATAACAATGAAATAAAGAACAGAACAGACAAGACTACTCTTGGCCTCTGGCTTTTTTCAATATAGAAGATGTATTATAAAGGAAAAGAGTAAGCTAGCACTGATATAGTAAAAAAAAAACCTCCACTTTAACAAATAATTTTTTCAGGAAAAGGGAAGTCTGCAAAACCTGTGAAAGTGATTTATCTTCAGGTGAATAAAATGAACAGCAATTGATCTTGTACCTTGGGAGTGATTCCTTTTATACCAGTTACAAATATATCTCTGTTAAATATCACTAGAACAGGTTGGGTGGTCTCATATTTTGAATAATTTATTTGCACATTTAAAATTTAGGATGTATCCAGAAGTTTTATACTAAATACCACCTTTTCAGTTTGGTTATTAACTTGCCCATTATTTGGTCACTTTGTATATATAAAATGAATCCAACCTGGTACAGTAGCAGATAGGAGTGGCACCAAACATAGATTTGGGTAAAAATGGGTGTTAGAGGTAAGACTGCCATAAGAAAGCAATTTGTGGGGATGCCAGGATAGCTCAGTAGGTTGAGCGCTTGCCTGCAATCCCCAGGTCTGGGGATCGAATCCTGGCCCCAACCCATGCAAACCCATACGCTGAACTATGGCACAACTGGTAACTGCGAGGATGGCAGTGAAGGTTCTCATCTCCCATGCAGGAGGCCCCCAGTTAGGTTCCAGTTAAGCTGAGACGTATGAAATGAGTACAAATTGGTCAAATGAAGGGAAAGAACATTACAGGCAGAGGAGGTTGTATGTTCATGTCAATGAGATGAGGGGCCACCAAAGTTTCAAATTACAGGATAAAATTCGGAAGAAATTATGAGGGTCCTCTAATGTAATCTATAAAATGGATCATTTTGAAGATAATTTTATTTAATTTGTAATCCTGGAATTAGGTAAAGAGGTTCAAAAAGTAATAAAAAAAAAGTTTACAAAATTTATTTATTTTTTAATTTATTTTGTTGTTTGAGAGAAGGGCAGAAAGGGAGAAGTGGGGAGGGCCCAGAGCAGTCTCCATATTTGCACATCATTAGCTGTGACATAGTTTCATTCCACACAGGTGGATGTGGGGTCGTGTGAGGTGGGAACCAAACCACGGCCTCCCACACGGGAGGCAAGAACCTTCACCACAGTGCCATCCCAGCAGTTACCAGTTGTGCTGCAGGTAGGCACATGGGTTTATACAAGCCAGGGATGATTCGATTCCCGGCCTTCATGGTTGCAAGGAAAATGCTCAACCTGCTGAGATAGCCTAGCATCCCAATTTACAAAATTTATTTTTATGCAGTAAGTTTCATAGTCTTTTTAAATCCTTGGTTATTATAGATAATGGAATTATTCTGTCATTAAGAAAGAATTAGCTTAGCTATAAATATGCACAAGGTGTGAATAAATAGGACTTACTAAATAATCAATTTCTAATTTTAGATTCATAAGGAGTTGCAAAAATAGTACAGAAAGCTCCCACATCACCTTTTCCCAGCTTACCCTAACCATATACATTACATAACCACAGTCCATTTTCAAATCCAGGAATTTGGCATTGATACAATACTAAACTACAGACCCTATTCAGATTTCACTAGTTTTTATACATACTCTTGTCTCTGTGTGTGTACAGTCTATGAAATCTTATCAGTATAGATCTGTGCAACCAGAACCACAATAGTGATATACTGTTACATCACTACCAAGAAACCCCTTTGTACATAAAGCTGCTTTTACTATAGTTTATCTATCCCCCTGTCCCCTAAACCTGGCAAACACTGTTCTGTTATAAAAGACTACTTTTTTTTTTTTAATTTCAGAAACATTATATAATTGGATGCATTTAATTTGTAAACTTTTAAGATTGGCTGTTTTCATTCAGTATAGATACCTTTGATATCCATGCAAATTTTTGTCTTATTTCTTTACCTTATTTCTGAGTAGTATTGCATTATATAGATGTATCGCGTTTATCCATTCACCCAATCAAGGTTACCTGGATTGTTTTCATTTTAGGGCAATCACAAACAAAGCTGCTATAACTATTTGTGTAGCATGTTTCTATAGGTACATAAGTATGCATTTCTCTATAATAAACACTCAAGAATGTGATTGCTGAATCATATGAAAATGTCTATTTATTTTATAAGAAATGCCAAACTGTTTTCCAGAGTGGCAGTATCATTTTACATTCTCACTAGCACCCTACAAGAAATCATCATTCTGCATTCTCACCAGCACTTGTTATTGTCAGCATGTTTAATTTTAGCTATTGGAATATATATGCAGTGATTTCTTGTGATTTTAATTTGCACTTCTCTGATGGCTAAAGATATGAGAATGTTCTGTATGTTTACATGCCATCTTACATATCCTCTTTTATCATTTAACACTTTAAGATCTGAAGAGGGAATATCCAGTAATATCACCAAGTGTGCAGCTAATAAGCTATTCTAGGTAATTAAATAGTATGACAAAAGGAATAAATATACAAAAAGTTAATGAAGCTGTGTAAACAAAGAGTGGAGATCAACACAAGTAAAGACTATATAATCTAATTTCTTTAGAAAATAACATTATAGGGATGACTTGATTAAAACTATCAATTACAATAACCTCAGAAAGACACTTAGAAGTCATAGGACATCAGGTGCTGCCAGTGCTCCTCCTATATCTTGTGGATGTAACATTTCTCCCCTGGCTCCAGATTACTTCCAACAGCTAGAACCTTCCTCCTTATGCCTGAAGGCTTTTCCCCTTAGCTGGTGAAACTTCCTGTGCCAACCTGAGCATTACCGGTAGGCAATACATATAGTCCTCGAGATTGCATTCCACGACCAATAACATAAATTCACACTTCTGGTGAGTTAATTCTGAAACCAATTTTGACACTGATTTTTCCCAAAATTTCCCCACAAGATAAAACTCCAGCAATTTATCATGGCAGTAACTTAACTTTTATTAGCTACATTGTCTTCCTTGAATCACCTCCTGCCACCCTGCCAGTGTTATCTCATCTCCCAAACAGGCTATTTGTTCTAAAATTATTGTCTTCAGTTCTTCTGATAAAACCTATAAAATTTAAACCACCCACCACAATAAAATAAGTCTCATTAAAATAAAAATATTTAAAAATATATATATTGACAAATAACAAGATATGTAAGCTTTCCTTTTTCTACCTATTTACTTTTTCTACATGTCCCAGTTACTATTTCAAAATTCTTCAACTGTAAATTAACAGCACTTTACATAGTGAAAACATTATTTCTAACATGTACATTACATCAAATTCAACAATAAGTGATAATAAATGGATGTCTATGACTATACATGTAAAAATACTTCAACCTGTAAAATGTAATAATTTTACTTCCAGATGCAACTTAACATGATTATAAAGACCACAAAAAACAAACACATCAAGAGTTACTCCAAAGCTGCAATAATCAAGACAGTATGATATTGGAGAAACAACAGACATATGGATCAATGAAAGAGATACAGAGTATAGAAATATAACCATATAAATGATTTTTTTTTTAAGTACAAAGGCAATTAAAGCAATTCAAAAAGACTTCAGGAAAGAGTACTGGTTAGAATAATTGGATATCCAATGCCAAAGTGGGAGAGGAAAAAAAGCCTTGTTACATATCTCATACTATATACACAAAAATTAACTCAAAATATAAAAAGTAAAACAATAAAATTTGTAGAAAAAAAATACAGGATAAACTCTTTCTGACCCTGGATTAGGAAAAGAGTTCTTAGGTATCACATAAAAGCATAACTGATTAATAAAACAAAAACAAAAACAAAAAAAACTGGTAAAAACTCTGCACATAAAAAGATACTGTTAAGAAAATGTAAAGACAAGAACAGACTGGGAGAAAATATTTGCAGATCACATATCAGATAAAAGATCTGTATCCAGAATATGTAAAGAACTCCCAAAACTTGGGGAAGCCAGGATGGCTCAGGACTCGCTTTGCAACCCCAGGGACTGAGGATCAAATCCCAGCCCCGACATATGTGGACCCATATGCTGAACTGGGGTGTGCTTCCCATGTGGGAGGCCCCCAGCTCAGTTCTCGCCCCCTGGTTCAGCCCCTGGCTGGAGGAGGTGTGCCTCCCATGTGGGAGGCCCACAGCCCAGTTCCTGCTCTGCACGGCCCCCGCCCACCTGTGTGGAACAAAACTATGTTGAAAACTGATGACATGGGGAAGTCGGGATGGATCAGTGGGTTAAGCGCTCACTTTGCAGTGTTGGGGACTGAGGATCGAATCCCGGCCCGGCCCGTGCGGACCAGTTCCCCCAGTTCAGTTCTCTCTCTGTCTCTGTATCTCTCTCTCTCTCTCTCTGTCAAAAACAATTAAAAAAAAAAAAAGAAAACTAATGACGTACAACTATGGACACTGCTCTGGGCCCTCCCCCTTCTCTCTGTCTCTCAATTTGTAGGGGCGAAAATCTGAACATATCATACATATTTCGAAAGGTGTACAGATGGCCAAAAAAAAGACATACCATCATTAATAAAGTGTAAATTGAAACAATGATATGACTCTATCTCTACTATAATAAATAAATAACAAAATCTGACAAACCAACTGCTGACAAGAATGTGGAGCCACTAAAACTCTCATGTTCTGCTGGTGGGAATGTAAATTGGTACAGCCACTTTGGCAAACAGTTTGGCAGTTTCTTATGAAGTTAAACACATACCATGTGGCCCAGCAATCCCTCTCCTAGTGAGATAAAATTGTATTTTCTTTTTTTATTATTGTTAAAATTTATTGGGGTGACATTGATATAAATTACATTATTTCCAGGTATACAATTCTACATTACATTGTCTATACATTGCATTAGATAAAAATACATTTTAACACAAAAACTTATACAGAAATATTTATAGAAGCTTTATTCATAATTGCCCAAACTGATAATATTCCAAATATTCTTATTCTGAAGACGGATGCAGTCATACAAGCTGCAATACATCAATATGATAGAATACTACTCAGTCATGAAATAAACAAACCACTGATACACAACAGAATGGATAAATCTCAGATGCACTTTGACAACTGAAAAAAGCCAGATTCAAAAGCTATTCACTGTATGATTCCATTTCCACGTGTCAGGAAATAAGATGAGTTGGAGAGAGCTGATCTACCAGGTTTCATTGTCAATTATCACAAGCCAAAATGAAACTAACAGTCAAGTCTTCCATTCCTACTGTGATATTAAAGAAAGAGGATAGAGCAGAAAAAGTACCAGCTCCCCACAGCTCCTGTTTCTCCTAAAGACCAACACACTATTTAAAAATCAGGTGAATCAGCAAAGATGTAGGACTTGTTTCACTGTCAAGGGAGTCCCCAACAAAAGGCTCCTGCAGTTTTCTAATCCTGGGTCCAGGGGAAAGTAGAGGGAGAAGTACTAGGAGTGGAAATATGTACTGGGTACTTAAGTCACTGTAGAGAAAGATGTTTTCAAAGTTCCCCTTCAGTTCCTCAATAATTATGTCCTGACAGAGACATCTGAGGAGGCCTCAATCAAAGTTCCAGATAAAAAGGCCTCCAAATGAAGGTTCTTGGACTAGGAATACAGATGTGTGTAAGAGCACCGATGGCCAGGGGGTCTGAGTCCTTGACTTCAACTCCCTTAAGAGAATGAAGTGCATTGGCTTTGCACCAAGCCTGGTGTAGGGAAGGCAGCTTTCCCCTGTAAAACCTTTGTAAATGCCTACATTGGATCTGAAAAGAAAGAAAAATCACACATAAGTTTTGGCCATGAACTAGAATCCTCAATATGAAACACTGGACAAGGCAAAATTATAGGTACATGAAACTATGATATATGGGATTCGATTTTTACCCTGTTTAAAAGCTAACAAAAAAAATCTGTTACTACTTCATGAATGAGAAAAGAAGTCATGAAACTCCTGGCAAGGCACAATAACATAAACATATTTGTACCAGTTCTCCTATGTCCTATGAAGGTGAGATGATATGGTTCAGGTACATGCTATGTACGCAATGAATTTCCATCAGCAGGCGAGGAACATCAAGCTTGGGGAATCCACCAGTTTTATAGCAAACCGTAACCAAGTCTGCTCTTTGTCTTGGGAGAAGCAGTTACCTCATATATTAAGCCCACCAGCTGTATAAATAACAGACACGTCCCAGGAAAAAAGAGCAGTCAGAAACCTTACAGTCTTGGCACAGCAAATAAGGAGGACACTCTCCAACAAAAGCAGAGCAGTGACTGCTAGGGGCTAAGGTGGAGGAAAGGTGGGCTGCAATGAGTCATGGGAAAGTTTTGGGGTGATCTTGTTTCTGGTTTTGTTTACCTGACTGTATGCATGTGTCATAACTTACACAACTGTACATTAAAAAACCAATTTAATTGTATGCAAATTATACCTAAAATTAGTAATTTAAAAAAAAGGTAAATCTTAAAAGAAAAAGAACAGATACTTAGGGCCTTGTATTTTGTGCCAACTAGTTAACAATGTTTCCAGCATTCACTTAAGATTAGTTAATTATGCTTTGAGACATAATTAAACCACTTACTCAAACTTATTAAATCAGGACTCACGAGTTCTAAATTCCTTGGTTTTTATTTTAAAAAGAAAATAGATTAAATATGAAAAACATAAATAAAAAATTAATACTTTTCTATCACTTTTCGGCTTCCTAAATGAAGATCCAAAAACATAACAATGAGCAAGCTTCCCTTGACCACCACCTACCAAATCTAACTGACAAACAAAATAATTTCTCAAAATCATTAACTTGCCATTGTTCACGTTTGTCCTAGTGACCAGTGATGTAAACATTCATTTTAGTTAAGAAGGTTTTTAATAGACTGTAACATCTGTTTTATGTTACATGAGAGACAGCAAAATTCTTCCTCTCTGACTGAATTATTAATGCTCATGCTTTCTATGGAGTTATTCTCTTCATTCACATCCCCACACTAGCCCTCTAAAGTGCAGCATACCCCCTGATGTAATACATTTTCCTGTTAACTTTACAATTTTGTACATACCATAACTTTAATGTGACATGCTGGTATTTCTTTTTAAACCACAAATGCATTTCTTATTCTCAATCACAAATTTAAATTTCCTGTATACTCCCAGCCCACCAGGAATTTTTCTCTTAAAACAGCTGAATAAAAATAGATGATTTCAATTTTTTGATTTATCTCATTTTTTATAGACCTCTCTCCAACTCTAAGAATGGAAAAGTGAAAAGATAGTTGTTTTTTATCCTTTTGCTATTAAATCAACTTAAACTTAAGAAATACAGTAAACAACTCCTGCTTAAGAGTGATAGAAGTGTTAAAATGTCTGCATTAAATGCAAGACCAATATCTCTAACAGAGGTAGTCTTCCAGTATTTAACTATAAATTTATCATGGTGATCACTACTTTGGGTATATAAATGTTGAATAGCTACTATGTCCACCTGAAAATAACATAATATTGTACATTCGCTACAGTTTATTAAAAATCTTTAAAAAAATAAGAATATGTTTTTGTTTTTAAAAGTCCTCAAAATTTGACATATATTACTCATTGTGTTTCGCAGAGTTACATCAAGATCTATTAAAACCATCTTACACTTCATTGATTAAAATGCAAATAAAATAATATGCCAAATGCACTTATATTCCTATTACCTTCCGTTTTTCTTGTGCATTTCTTGTGCATAATTTGTTCATTATGAACAGATTCTGACCAACCACATCACTACTGTTGATTCTCCAGTAGTTCTTTAGTTTGTTTCCCTTGCCTAACTCTAAGAAAATTACAAATAGTTTAAACCACTGATTTTTTTAAACTTTTTGCCAATACACAAACCATACTTTTTGTGTGTGTTGAAAACATTCCCATGAATAATTATAATAGTCCCCAAAGAGACCAGATGGCAATAAACTCTAGAACAGATCTAGAAGCTAACCATAAATTTACCTTTTCATAGTCTCACCATCATAATACAGTTCTTTATGCTATGGCATTTAAAAAAATCTGGTGATAGAAACAATATGAGTATACATTATATTTAAATAAAAAGATATAAATCATGATATAAATCATGATACAAAAAAAGATATAAATCATAAAGATACAATCATGTTAGGAGAATCTTTCATAACTACCAACACCCCTCACCTTATATTATCATAATCAATTTTTAACAGAATATCAGTTTGATAAGAGTATGACATTACTAATCATATTATATAGTAATTTTTTACATTAGCAAAATTACTATTAAAGTAAAACTCGAGAAATATAACCCAGCTAATGGCAGCAAATAATTTTAAGTTAAAAAAATAAAAAATAGGTTAGTATTATATAGAATTGCCACTGATAATTTTGTTATACTTTTGGGAAACATAATTAAATTATTCTGGCCCAAAGCAAAAGTCAGGCAAAGAGTAGCTACTTTTGATATTTTCAGTTTAAGCTATAATATTAATTTGTAATATTAGCTACATTTTCTGCATTCACTGTAACACCGTAATCTGTGATGTTTCTGGTATGAAATTATTTTTATAGCTCAAAATAATATATATAAAATTACATACTAAAGCGAGGATTGAATCTTGGCTCTGGCCTATGCGGACCCATATGCTGAACTGGGGTGTGCCCCAGTTCAGTTCTTGCCGAGATCTATGCGGGAGGTTCCTGGCCTAGTTCCTGCCCTGCACAGCCCCATGCCCACCTGTGGAGTGAAACCATATGGAAAACTAATACTGTCAACTATGGAGACTGTTCTGGGCCCTTCCCCCTCTCTCTGTCTCTCTCTGTCAAAAAACAAACAAAAAAAGAAAAACACAATAAAAAAACTGTATTAGGGATAAAGGTGAATGTTTAGGAAAAGAAAAAGAATAAATAGGTTTTTCAAAAAAATAATAAAGGGAGGATAAAGATAAAAAAC
>PVKE010021839.1:13393-26198 GCA_004027555.1 Craseonycteris thonglongyai
GGACCGAGGATCGAATCCCGGCTCCGGCCCAGGCAGGACCCACATGCTGAACTGGGGAGTTCCCACAGTTCGGTTCTCTAACTGTCTCTGTCTCTGTCTCTCTCTCTATCTGTCAAAAAGTAAAATAGAAATAAATATGCACTGAAGACAAAAAGATAATTTCTCTCTATAAATGTGAAAAGATAAAAAAAAAAAAAGATAAAAAACAAAGAGAAATAAAAACAAGAGGTGAGGGCAAGGTCTGGAGATTGAATCCCAGCTCTGACCTGTGCAAACCCATATGCTGAACAACTGGTAACTGCTGAGATAGCAACAAAAGTTCTCACCTCCCACACAGGAGGCACCTAGTTCAGTTCCAGCTTTGTGTGACTCCACATCCACCTGTGTGGAATGAAACCATGTCACAACTAATGATGTACAACTATGAAGACTGCTCTAAGCCCTCCTCTCTCTCTCTCTCACCTTTCAAACAATAAAATAAATCTTAAAAAAAAAGAGGAAAGAAAATTTATATAGAAACAGGAAATATATATGTGGGGGTTAGAGGCAAAGATTGTAGAAAATAGGAATAAAAACAATGTGTGTCCAAAAGGTACTTTATCCTTTTGTTTGCTATTGTAAATCAGGATTATGGTTTGCATATATAGTCTTTTAATTTAAATGCCTCAATGTTTTAATTTTAAATCCAGTTAATTTATTTATTTTTTTGTTTATAACAGTTTTCTCTATAATATTGGGATTTCCACAACAGAATCAATAAAGATAGTGTTAATTTATTTCCCTCTATTATGATGAGGACATTGGAGTTGAGAGATAGATTCTATCATAGTAAGAAAGCATATATGTATTATTATGACTGGATGGTGTTTTAGCATCTCCAAAGACGATCTTATGTCTGTTTTGTTTTATTGATATGTGACAAAAATAACAGATTTAGTAATACTGAATCATACTTGAATTCCCAGACTAACCCTACTTCCCAATCATTGACTGTGATTAATGTGGTACTAGATTCTGTTTCCAAAAATTTTTAAAGATTTATTTTATTGTTTTTGACAGAGACAGAGAGAGACAGAGAGAAGGGGGTAGGGTAGGGCAGAGCTGTCTCCATAGTTATATGTCATCAGTTTTTGACATGATTTCGTTCCACACAGGTGGGCAGGGGGCCGCATAGGGCAGGAACTGGGCTGGGGGCCTCCTGCATGGGAGGCATGCCCCCTTGGGTCAGGGGTGGAACCGCGGTCAAGAACCAAACTGGGGGCCTTCCATATGGGAAGCACACCCCAGTTCAGCACATGGGTCTGCACAGGCGGGGGCTGGGATTTGATCCTTGGTCCTCGGGGCTGCAAAGCGAGTGCTTAACCTGCTGAACCATCCCAGCTTCCCATAGTTCCAAATATTTTATCTGTGGTTTTTACAATAATAATATATAGTTTTAATCTATACTTTTCCTTTGTGTTTAATGCTTGTTTATTTCTTTTTCTTTCTGCTACCCTTGTGGGGACTTGGTATCAATATGAGACCACCTTGAAAAAAAATCTGATGCTTTTATTCTCCTATGCTGCTAAATCATTTAGAATTATCTTAGAATTATCACCTCTTCATATACTTGGCATATTTACCCAGTATAGTCACCTAGGAATTTACTATTGTAGAGAGGAATCTCTTTGATAATCTACTCTATTTCTTGTATGAGCATTTCTGCATTCAGATATTCTATCTCATTAGAATTAATTTTGACAATTTATTTCTCCTGGAAAATAGTTCACTCCATTCCAGTAATTCTATCAACCAGAGAAATATAAATGTAAATTTTCAATGGGATATTATTTTCACATATGTTATTAACAAACAACACTTATGAGAATGTACTAGAGCAAACATTCATTTAGTTCTGCTGGAAAGAAAAATTGGTAAAATGTTTATGTGAACAAATTTGGCAATGTCTATAAAAATGTATCATGCCTATATTCTTTAATTCAGCAATTCTATTTCTAGTAATAAATTATAAACATATACTTATACAGACGGAAAATGACATGGATATTAAGGTACTCACTGACACATCTTTGTAAGCCATCTAAATGTTCAAAAATAGAAGACTCATCAAATAACTTACAGTACTATCACAGAATGGACCACGGAAGCCATTAAAAAGAATTGACAAAAAAATCTATTTTGCACTATGGAGCAGTCTCCAATACATAATGTTAACAAAAAGAAATCCAAGATATAAAACCATGTATATAGTATAATATATACATAAAACACACAATAATAAGCACATAGTTAAAAAACAACAACAGAGTATTCCTGAAAGGATGCACAACAAACTCATTAAAAGGATCAGACTTAATGAAATAACTGGGCAACTGGAGTATAAGCACAGTAAATAACCCTATTTTTCACTATACACGTTTTGATAAATTTAAAATTTTGAACTTCGTATATATCAGTTATCTGTTACTACTAAACACACTGACTTAAAACAAGAAACATAATCTTATATATATTTTCTAAATCAGGCATTTGGGAATAGCTTTGCAGAACAGTTCTGGCTCAGGATCTCTCATTAGGTTGCAGTAAGTAAGTTGGCCTGGGTGCCAATCATATGAAGATTTGATTGAGACTGGCTTCTTCACATGGCTACCACATTGGTGCTGGTTGGTAGTGGAAAGCTTTAGTTCCGCCCCACATGGGACTCTCTATAGGCCAGGGGTGGCGAACCTTTTGGCGATTGAGTGCCAAAGTTTATGAAATAAGAGTATAGTCGCTCGACTCGCGTGCCAACTCATCGAGTGAGACAGAGGTATCAATTACTTTTATGTCTTTAAGAGCATAAACAATAATTTTTTAAATGGTATTCACAGCTCCGCGTGCCACTGGGCACTCGTGCCATAGGTTCGCCACCCCCGCCATAGGCTGGCTGACTGTCATCATGACACATAGGTTGACTTTCCCAGTATGGATGTTTCGAAAGAAGATAATGTGGAAACAATGCCTTTGATGATGTAGCTTCAGAAATAGCACATCATCACTGCCACACATTCTATTTGATAGAATCAAGTCACTAAGTTTGGTCCATATTCCAGAGCAGGGAAATAAGGCTTCACCTTTTAAATGAAGGAATGTCAAAGAACTTGTGGACATACTTTTAAATAACCAAAATGTGCATATTACATTTTGAAAAATAAAAAAATAGTAATTTTAAAGAATTAAATCAAAAGATCCACTTAATACTGTGGTAGACAAATTTTCATCATTAACCAAAAGGATGACTTACAGAGTATTGGGAGATTCAATTTTTATGAAATGACAATACATTTCAATCCAAGATGAATATAAGTTGACATCTAAAATCCAACCCACAATACTATACTTCAGAGAAGTCACAGCAGGTTGAGCAGCAATGTAATAAATATATAACTAAAAATAACTTCAGAAGTATCTGGGAATACAAATACAGGACTATTTCAAAACTTGAATTTCCCAGTGCTATTTATCAATGCACACCAACTACTTCATATAAATATTTTGGTAAAATACCAAGAAATTAAATCACATAATGTTTACTGATGATGATGATACTGAAATCTAAAAGCATCAAAATAAATTTACATGCCAAAACTTTACCTACTAGTTTATACTATTCATACCTTTATTTTACACTTTACCCACACATCTCTAAATATACAGTGTAACTTCGCAGTGTACAATTAGCAAACTAAAGCACAGGAAGGCTAACTTGTCCAATGTGCTGGGAACAGAAGTCCCCATAACCTCTGGCTATGGAAGCCTGAAGAGATTGTGGTTGAATGAGATGGAGGGCAGCTAAAGTCCCAAACATTATGCTTAAACAGCCAATACACAGACTCACTCACTCTGAGCTCCAGTCCAGGGGCAGCAGCTAGAAAGTCATCAGGGACATACAGGGAGGAACTGAGTTGTCTAGCCTCAGGGAGAGGGATGGAGAGGCAGCTTTCTCCCAGATAGAAGTGCTGACAGAATCCATTGTTTCTTTGTTGAGGCCTTCCCCTCTTCCCAGCATGCAGAAGAAGGGTCATCATATCTGAGTCTCCATCACCCTGGCTAACACCATATGTTCGCCCAGCTCTGGAGATTTTGAGATTCCACCCACCCAACTTTCGGGCACACCCAAACTGATGTGTCAATGGCTTTTCCATACAAACAGAAAGTTTATGCTATAGACTTTCCTAAAATATCTCAAATGTTCACAAAACCCACACAAACAGCATCTGACATCAACGTTTCCCATACCTTTTTCTGAGTGGCCCAAGCCCAACACTAGTGGCAGCTGGCCTTGGTTCATGACTTGACCCTTCCTAGGCAACTCCAAACCCAACACAGGTGATGGTCATCTGCAGATTGCTTTGCAGCTCATCAAAAGGGGTCCTGGGCAGGGAATAGGCTGTGGCTAAATTTGGCCTGTGTTGAGGTCCCAAGGCTAGAATGGCCAGTAGCCAGTATCAGACTCAGCCAGAGTACCAGTCAGCCTCTTTCAAAGATGAAATATCCCTAGAGTCCTGCTAAAGTAACTTCTGCTCCATAGGGTCAATGACTGCATAGCCAGTCCTCATAACCAAGCACCAGAGGGTCAATCCCTCCCATTGACATGCAATAGCAACCAAGGCTCAACTGTAACAGGAGAGCATACAAAAACCACACAAGGAACACACTTGGAACACCTTGCTCTGGTGATGAGGGAAGACTGCACCACTGGGCCCCACAGGACACCTATTACATAAGGCCACTCTAGTAAGACCAGGAGACATTAGCATCCCTACCTAATACATAGAAACAAACACAGGGAGGCAGCCAAAATGGGGAGACAAAGAAACATGTCCTAAACAAAAAAACAGAAAAAATCTCCAGAAAAAGAACTAAAAAAAAAAAAGAAATCAAGAAATCTATCAGATGCAGAGATCAAAACACTGGTTATTAGGATTCTCAATAATATCAAAAAGAGACTTCTGGGAGAACACCAAGCTTACCAACATCTACAACATTAGGGTACCAGAAGGAAAAGAGAGAGAGTAAGGGATTGAAAACTATTTGAAGAAATAATGACTGAAAACTCCCCTAACCTGGCAAAGAAAATAGACATACAATCCCAGGAAGCACAGTGAGTTCCAAACAAGATGAACCCGAAGAGGCCCACACCAAGGTATATCATAATTAAAATGCCAAAGTTTAAAGACAAGGAGAGAATCTTAAAAGCAGCAAAATAAAAGCAGTTAGTTACCTACAAGAGAGCTCCTATAAAACTGTCAGCTAATTTCTCAGAAGAAACTTTGAAGGTCAGAAGAAATTAGAATAAAATATTCAAAATGATGAAAAGCAAGGGACTACAACCAATATTACTCTACCAAACAAAGCTATCACTTAGAATTGAAGGACAGATAAAAAGCTTTCCAGACACAAAAAAAGTTAAAGGAGTTCACCACCACCACACCACTATTACAAGAAATGTTAGAGGGACTTCCTTAACAAGAAAGAAAGAAGTGAAAGGGAAAGGGAAAGGGAAAGGGAAGGGAGGAAGGGAAGAAAAGAAAGAAAGAAAGAAAAAGAAGAAAAGAAAAGAAAGAGAGAAAGAAAATATGAGTAACAGGGGACGCCAGGATGGCTCAGTGGGTTAAGCACTCGCTTTGCAGCCCGGGAACCAAGGATTGAATCCTGGCCCTGGCCCATGCGGACCCATATGCTGAACTGGGGTATGCTGCCCATGCAGGAGGCCCCCAGTTTGGTTCTTATCCACTGGTTCAGCCCCTGGCTCAAGAAGGTGTGCCTCCCATGCAGGAGGCCCCCAGCCCAGTTCCTGCCCTGCAAGGCCCCCACCCACTTGTGTAGAATGAAACCATGTTGAAAACCAATGACATACAACTGTGAAGACTACTATGGGCCCTCCCCCTTCTCTCTCTGTCTCTATGTCCCTGTCAAAAACAATTTTAAAAATCTTAAAAAAAATAAAAAATAAAATGTGAATACTAAAATGGCAATAACTACATATCTATCAATAATTACTTTAAATGTAAGGAAATTCTTAAATGCTCCAATCAAAAGATAGGGTGGCTGAATGGATAAGAAAACAAGACACTTACAAGAGCCTCACTTCAGATCAAGTGACACACACAGACTGAAAATAAAGGGATGAAAAAAATATATTTCATGAAAATGGAAGCAAAAGAAACAAAAAAAGCTGGGCAGCAATACTTATACTAGACAAAATAGACTTCAAAACAAAGACTGTAACAAGGGACAAAGAAGGATCCAATAACTTCACTTCTGGGTATTTATCCAAAGAAACCCAAAATGCTATTAATAATTTGAGGGGACATATGCATCCATGTATTCATTGCAGAATTGTTTACAATGGCCAAGATGTGATGGCAGTGTGGGTGTCCTCCAATGAATAAATGCATAAAGATGAGGTGGTACATCTATACAATGGAATATTGCTTGGCCTTGAAAGGAAATGGGTTCTGGCCATCTGCAGTAACAATGATGAACCTGGAGGGTGTTGTGCTGAATGTGAATGGAGTGCCAGACAGAGAAAAACAAATGCAATGTGATTTCACTTGTATATGGAATCTAATGAACAACATAAACTAACAAAACAGAAAAAAACTCATAGATATAGACAACATTTTGATGTTTGTCAAATGGGAGGGGGATTTGGGGTATGTAAAAAAGGAGATGGAATTAAGAAATACAAATTGGTTGTTATGAAGTAATCATGGGAATGTACGGTATAGTATAAGAAATATAGTGAATAATATTGTAATAACTATTTGTCAGATTGATACTAGATTTATTAGGGTGATTTATGGGAGGGGGAACAGAGTGAAAAAGGTAAAAGAGTTAAGTAGGAATAATTAAAATTGGTAATTATGAATAGTCATGTAGACGTAAAGTAAAACATAGGGAAAATACTCAATAATAGGATATTAACTGTCTATAGTGCCAGGTGGATACAAGAGAAGTCAGGATGATAACTTCCTAAATATATATTGATAAATGTTTAACTGCCATGTTATACACAAGAAATTAACATAAAATAATATTGAATGTTGGGCAAGCCGGGATGGCTCAGCAGGCTGAGCATTTGCTTTACAGCCCCAGGGACCAAGGATTGCATGGGCCCTGTCCTATGCAGACCCATTTGCTGAACTGGGGTGTGCATCCCATGTGGAAGACCCCCAGTTCAATTCTCGCTAGGGCAATCTTCCCATGTGGGAGGCTCCTGGTTCAGCCCCAGGCTCAAGGGGGCATGCCTCCCATGAAGGCCTCTAGCCCAGTTCCTGTCCTGTGCAGGCCCCCGCCCACCTGTGTGGAATGAAACCATGTCGAAAACTGATGATGTACAACTATGGAGACTGCTCTAGGCCCTCCCCCTTCTCTCTGTCTCTGTCAAAAACAATAAGATATTAAAAAATATATAATACTGAATGTTAATTTTAATTGAAAATTTTAACAAGGGGCAAAAAAGGTGAAGGGGATTAAGAGGTTCAAATTTCCAGGTATAAACAAATTAAGTTATGGGGATGTAAAGTACAGCATAGGAAATATAGTCAATAATATTGTATATTATAGCGTGGTATAGTGTCAATTGTGTGCTGGACTTATCATGGTGATCGTTTCTTTAGGTATATAAATGTTGCTATACACCTGAAACTAATATTGTGTTATAATACTTCAACAAAACTTTTTTAAAAATTAAAAATAAGTTATAGGAATAACAACAAAAATAAGAATGATAGCTCAACACACAATACTTAGAATATACATGGGAGTATGAGAACCATTAAAGAAATTATGAGACTCTATTGGATTATTTTTAAAAATATTTGACACAGTAGATATGTCACTTAACTAGATCAAAACATAACATAAAAACGTCTGTTATCTCCAATTTATAAACTGTACACAATTCCAATAAAACCCTAGGAGGAATTTTTAAAATACAGATAAAACGGTTCTAAAGATCATTCTGAAGAAACACTTAAACAAGGACAGGAAATAAAATTTTATGAAAAAAAAAAAGGTGGGGGTATGCCAGGATAGCTCAGCAGTTGAGTGCTTGCCTCACAATCACAATCACAAGGTCTGGGGTTCAATTCCAAGCTTTGGCCTGTACAAACCCATATGCTGAACTTGGGGCAACTGGTAACTGCCTAAATGGCACATCAGTGAAGGTTCTCACCTACCATACAGGAGGCCCCTCATTCCTCTGCGCGGCCATACATCCACCTGTGTGGAATGAAACCATGTCACAACTAATGATATACAACTATGGAGATTTCTCTGGGCCTTCCCTCATTCATTCTTTCTCACTCTCTCTCTCTCTAACCTTCTCTCAAACAATAAAATAAACCTTAAAAAATAAATGAGTAGGGGGATGCCAGGATGGCTCAGCTGGTCGAACACTCATCTTGCATCCCAGGGTCTGAGGATCATATCCCAGCCCTGGCCTATGTGGATCCATATGCTGAACTGGGGTATAACCCCAGTTCATTTCTTGTTGGGGCAAGCTTCCCATGTGGGAGGCCTCCAGTTTGGTTCTTGCCCCAGGTGTGCTTCCCATGTAAAAGGCCTCCAGTGGGAATATGCCTCCCATATGGGAGGCACCCAGCCTGGTTCCTGCCCTGCACAGCCCTGTACCCACCTGTAGAATGAAACCATATCGAAAACTAGTGACGTACAACTATGGAGACTGTTCTGGGCCCTCCCCCTTCTCTCTGTCTTTATCTGTCACTCTCTCTGTCATAATAAATAAACAAATACATATTTTTTAAAGAATTGTAAAAAAAAAATAATAGTATCGGGGAAGCTGGGATGGTTTAGCAGGTTGAGCGCTCGCTTTGCAGCCCCAGAGCCCGAGGATGGAATCCTGGGCCTGGCCCATGCAGACCCATATGCTGAACTGGGGTGTGTCCCCAGTTCAGTTCTTTCTGGGGCCTGTGCGGGAGGCTCCCAGCCCAGTTCCTGCCCTGCACAGCCCCATGCCCAGCTGTGGAGTGAAACTATATGAAAAACTAATTCTGCCAACTATGAAAACTGCTGAGCCCTCCCCATTCTCTCTGTCTCTTTCTCTTTCTGTCAAAAAAATAAAATAAAAATAAATCTTCAAAAAATTGTTGAACTATCTGGACTTAAT
Source organism: Craseonycteris thonglongyai (assembly GCA_004027555.1). Lineage (NCBI taxonomy): Eukaryota > Metazoa > Chordata > Mammalia > Chiroptera > Craseonycteridae > Craseonycteris > Craseonycteris thonglongyai. Next base: position 22,569 of record PVKE010021839.1, read on the forward strand.
ATTTTAGCAATAATTTAAAACCTGAATCAGAGATTTCAATTTCTAATTTTTCCTGAGGTGGGGGAGGGCACTGGGGCTATGGATAAAGAGAAAGGAAAAGCTAACAAGACAACTGAGTTAGAAACATCTTTCCAAATTGCACTCTCAGTGTTGAACTTTACCCTAAGCTCTGTGATGCTGGCAAGTAGGGACAGTTCAAGAAATCCTCCCCCCTCTTTGTGTTCCTGAAAGAGTTTATTGCAAGGAACCATTCCTTCCCATATGGCTAGATGAGATTCATTGATGCCTCCCTTGCTTACCTATGATGAGGCCAGGCACATTAAAGTATGGAGTGATTCTTGTTTCATCGTCATCCAGAGACATAAGAGCTCTCTTTATGTATAATACTTTTAGTGGCCTAGCCCACAGGAGAAAGAAAAAAGTCTGATTAAGGTCAAAACCTGGTTTTGACAACATGATCTGAGATTTCTATGAAACTCATTTAGTTTAAATGCTAACATAAAAATCTAAGAAGAACTATAAGGAAATTATCAAATATACACTACAGAATAAGGAAGGTGCTATGTAAGATAAACATTTATGAAACTGAATTAGGTGAATAACTAGAGATTGATCATTATCTCCTTCATAAAAAAGATTGTTTCTTTACAAAGAAATTTATTACCGGTATATCTCCTTAAATAAAAAACTTATTTAGAGCACTTAAATTAGTATACAATTAACATAAAATGTATGCAAACTACATATTTATATGATACTCAAACTTATATATGAAGAGCCTAACATTTCTTTTCTTCTACATTCAGTTAACAGCTCTCATGAATAACCCTTGTCAACCAACCAACCAACCAACAAATCATCCAACAACAATAAACAACAAAGAATAACCCCAACCAACCAACAAATCATCCAACAACAATAAACAACAAAGAATTTGCAACTCACTAACAAAAACAAACTACCTAACCAATTAAACATTCCAGAACTTTGAATAGAATGAAACTTTATTCAATTTCTTTATACCCATAAGAACTAATCCACTGACCAGGTTTAGGCCTCATTGTCTTCTTTTCTATTTTGGAGTGAATTAGTTTTGAAATAAATAATAGTAAAGGAAGGAAAATCTGGTATATTTTATTGTTTTCAACACATTCTTATCAAACCACTGGAAATATACCTAGATTCATCTTAATTCAATTAATGAAAAATATCTGCCATATCCATTTTTCAGAATGTAATATAGTAGCTAAATTTATTGAGCTCTGATTAAGTACTGCTCTAGGTATATTGTTCATGTTATATCATTTAATTCTAATAATACACCATATACTGAGTTAGGTAGCATCAAAAATATTGAAAAATTTTGAAATGAACCAAAAAGACTGCAAATGTCATGAGTGGAAGCCTATCACTGCTTAGAGCACAACCTTCTAGGTTACCTGATTCAATGGGGTCGATACCCTTTATCATCATCTTTGAGCTATTTTCTGAGTCTATAAATTATATGAGGGCTGTCCAGAAAATATCTAGGCAGGAATGACTCTGTCTTTCATATTACATGGCAGGATACTTTTCCGACAGCCCTCATATATTACAGCAATAATTCTTACCTATAAATCAATAAATAAAATCTGCAGAAAGACAACTGAAATCCACCACCCCACAAAAAGTCAGTTTTGTAATATTTGTAGATTAATTTCATAGACCACACATGTCTCCTTTGAATTCTCCTTTAAATCAGCTATTAACAGCTTACCTGTTCACTTATTAATTATAAGGTTAAATAAAATTGTTGACATATTCATTTTATATCTGAGAGTCATGACTTTACTCTTTTAAGAATATTAGCCTGTAAAAGTACTAGGATTATTCCCATTTTACAGAAAAGGAAGCTAAAGGTTGACAAGGTTAGGTGACTTGCCCAAGTTGATACTTGAACAGCTTTGTTTCTTAACTCCACAACACATCCACTTTGTCCCAAATCACTATGCTATGCTAAAATTTAGATTATTTGTTTTTTGACTTGCTTATCTCATGTATTTTACCACCAAAAGTACCAAAGAACACAAACACTCTGGAAAAGCTTTTCTTTAAAACAAATAGCAGTTGGCAGTACCACTATATAATTTAATTGGCAAAAAACCATCCTCATATTCCAACAAATGACTCCCCCCACCCCGCAGAAGAGGTATGACTGTGTTTTTCAGTACAATAAAATGAATACATTATCCATAAGACAATTTTTTTTTAAGTTCCTGAATTTTAATTCCAAAGTAGAATAAAACAGAATGGAACCAAACAAGAGTTTTTTTATTCCCTGGTTGAAATTAAGTCCTGTCACTTGCAGTACTCTTACTTGCAATAAAAGTACTGTAAGTAGTCTTCAACAGAAGAGACACAAACTCAAATTATATACAGGTCTGCTTTGCTCTGAAGCAGAAGAGACACAATCTCAAATTGTATCCAGGTTTAATGGCATATCCTGGGATAATGCACCACATGAAGCTTAATAAGAGTAAAAGTATGCCTTTAAATTAGATCATTATAACATGTATATGTAGATTTAAACTAGATAACCTCAGAACACAATTAGCGCACTGAGGCAAAACTAAAAGCATGCTTTACTAATAGTGATAAAAGAATCTTTTAATGTAAGGTATAAAGAGCAAGGTTTAAAGGACAAAAAAATGGAAGAAAGGGAGGGAGGGTGGGAGGCAGGGATGAAATACAGAGGTTTGTTTCACATTAGAGAATGTGACAACTAGAAGAATGTCACAAACATTAAACATATCATTTAAGAAAACAAAATACTGCTTTCTTCACCTTATTTTAGTTACTAAAGCCACTTACAATCTAATTCAACTAAGAAAAAGATTACTAAAGAAGTTATAAATTCATATTTAAATATTTTTCAACTACAAGGAGAAATCACAATTTGAATAGTCAACTTCATTTTGCAAGACCCAAGTCACTTAAAATGACTCATTAATCTTAAATTAGTACTAACAGGAACCTCCTTTTTAATGACATAAAGGTTTCACAAGACCCTTGTTGCATCACCATCTGCCACATCCTGTTCTGATATTTATAAATACAGTTGTGCTATTGACATTTCTACAATTGCTCCAGGCATAAAGCAAGAACAGAGAATTTTCTTTGATCACTCCAATGTCATTTCTTCTGTTTAGATCTAAGTAGTCTAGACTATTCCCATATTCCCAGAGGTATATCTAGTAAAAAGTCTTTTAATAACTAATAAAAGAGAAAACAGAAATATTTATTAATAACAAAAAAAAACAATAAATTAACTGGTTTTTTTTTTTTAAAGGTCTACAAGGAAAAAAAGATGAGGCTTTTGATTTTCTATGTTGGTTTTTTTTTTTTAATTGTTTTTTGGCAGAGAGAGAGAGAGAGAGAGAGAGAGAGAGAGAGAGAGAGAGAGATACAGAGACAGAGAGAGAACTGAACTGGGGGAACTCCCCAGTTCAGCATATGGGTCCACACGGGCCGGGGCCTGCTGCAAAGTGAGTGCTTAACCCACTGAGCCATTCCGGCTTCCCCTCTTGATTTTCATTAATTTTAATTTCTAAATTCTATGACTCAATTGGAAATGCTACATGATTCTTGAAA
>PVKE010021840.1:0-26126 GCA_004027555.1 Craseonycteris thonglongyai
CACACACACACACACACACACACACACACACACACACACACACACCACCCTCAGGAAAGGGCAAAATATGTAGACTTTAAGAATTCTATCAAATGGATCTATGCTACTTTATGACATTATCAACCTTGTATGTGCTCAATAAACATTGGGTTCTTTGACTAGTGAGAACATTATCAGGAAGGGAATGGGGGAAAATCGCAGAGAATCTCACCCTGCCAGAATTTAGCCCCCTTGGGTCTTCACATATAGATTAGTGATACTGTTGGATGCTATTCATCCAGAAATCTTTAACAATGATCTGAAGAAAGGCAACTAAAAGGATGGGAGGGATATATAAGTCAGCTATGAAAAAAAGTGTCTGATGTGCATAGCACTTTCTTGTTTGGAAATCCAAATATGAACCTGGATGCACACACACCAGAATTAAAGAAAAAATAAACCCAGTAGAAATATACCATTTTCTGAAACATATGTTATGAGGACACTTAGTGAAGCGAGGTGAAGACAACTCATGAAACTGCTCCATGCAGAGGATAATAAACCTTGAAACTCTTTGCCCTGAGAGGTACTGAATACTGACAGGCAATAAAAATAAACTCAAAGAGCTTCGGGTGTGGAAGGCGGGGGGTGGGGTTGCCAGATAAAACACAGGACACCAAGTGTAAGTATGCATGGGACATACTTATACTAAAAAAATTATTTGTCGTTTATCTGAAACTTAAACTTAAATTAACTGAGTATGTTGTATTTTGGTTTGTTAAATCCATCAATCCTACCTGAAGGGGGGAAACTAGGCAGAAGGAAAAAGAGGCAGAGATTCTGAGCAATAAAATAAAATGATAGCAAAATGTGATTTTGAAAAGTTTGGGTCTCATTTATGAATAATAGAGTCATTAGTATTTACCAAAAACAATGTGAAAGATTTCTTAAGACTAAAATTTAGAATATTGGCTATCATGGAGGGCAAGTGTGTCTTCCCATCAAGTGTCCCCTGGGTGCCTTTCAGCAACAAAACCAGGTCATTCTGGTGGGGATCTACTTCAGCATTACAGGTCCCATGTTCTTCGGGTTCCTCCCTGTCTACCCGCTACCTCCTCAGAGGTTATCTGAAAGAGGACCCACTTCTGAAAGTGGACAAACTGGTCCCATCTTCAAGCCACAGAAATCTAAGCACCAGGCACAGCTCCACAAGAGCAGTGCCAGGTCCCTGGGAAAGCACTCAGAATACATCTTCCTTGAATGCATACCTGAATCAACCCCTTCTCTTCAAAAACCATTCCCCCACATCCCATTATCATCTCTATTCCCTGAAAAAGACTCCTTAGCTTCCCTCCACCCTGCACTCTAAAAAAGACCTGCATCTTGACCCCTATGAATGAATGAATGACTGTTGGGCCACATGGACAGTAATAAAATTTTATTCATGAGCCAGCCTGATAGGCAATGACCACTTGTCTTCTGGCCTCTCTATTCACATTATGATGACTTCTGTCACTTGAGGGGTAAGGTTTTCCCATGGTATTTCCATGTGAGAAATCATCTTTAATTAATAATCCTATACCGGTGGTAAGTAGGGAATATGACCAGCATATATACTAAATTGGGCCAGTATACATTTAGACACCTGAGAAGTGTTTGGTCCTGTCCAGGAAGTTGCTGGACCATGAAATCAGAGGAAGTCTGTCTGTGGGAGGGGCCCCCTCACAATCGAGTCTACTGGGGCCTGGGGAGACAGGAATACCAGCTAGGATGCGAGGCTACACAAACACGGATCACCCAAGGAAACCTTGGACAAAATTCATTTCCCTTCACCTCCACTCAGGTGTCATCATGAGTCCAGCCAAAGCTTGCTGAATTCCTCCGTCCATTTTAAGGAGCACGGGATCCTGGAGTGTTCATGATTCAGTAGCTTTTAATGTGTTCATTCTCTTGTCATAATTGAATGAGACACATCAGTTAGTACATTGATTTTGGAAAATGTTTGCTGACAGCCATGACTGCCAACATAAAACGGTGAGATTATAAAATCCTTTTTACTCACAGGGACATTTTTAAAAGTCTATTTTGTTTTCTATTTTCCTTGATGGCTTGTGCATGATAGGTGCTTAGCAAATATTAGTTGAATGAATAAATTAATGAGTGAATGGGGGACATTATAATCTTCTTGGATACATGAGAATGGAACTTGAGACCAAGCTACGTGCATTGTGGGAAAAGCCCCAGAGCAGTCAGAAGACTATCACATACTGGCCTTGTGATTTTGGGATTGGGACAAGGAGCTTAAACTTCATGACCTTCAGCTTCAGAGGCTGTAAGCGGGAATGATCTTCTGCCTTAATAAGTGGTTTTGAGAATGAAGTGAGATTTCATATCTGAAAAGGGCTATTATATAAATAATCAGATAAGATTCAAAACCCAGTTCTCTTTTTATTTGGCTACAAGATCTTGCTCACTTTAGTTAACCTACGCAGGCCTCAGCTTTCTCATCTACAAAATGGGAATAATAATCACATTGACTTCACAGGATGTTCATGAAACTGAAGTGAAATTACATACATGAGAGCTTGCAAGTGAGCTCACGTTCATTTCTCTTCTCCGGGTTCCCATTCTCTGTACATTTTCTCAATGGGTTGTTGTGCTGTATTGTCCAGACTTGTTCTGTGACAATTCACATCAGCAAGTAAAATTAATTAGGTGATAAGTGATTCCTTGATCTTTTTTATTATTATGATTATCATCACTATTATTTTGATGATGATTATTAAAGCAGGTGAACATCTGATTGGCCATAGGTCATGCATGCAAAGCAGCTACAGTGGTATCTCAGGATGTTTTCCTTATCAAGGACCTGTCACCCAGGTGTTTCCTCATGTTAGGACCCACCCTCTAGGTTTCCTCAAATTGTGTCTTTCAGATGAGACCCACCCACTGGAGCAGCACTTTGAAGGAACTGGCCCTGGGGCTCATGAGGAAGTCCTTCACTGATGATGGTCCTAGCCACTGTCTCAGGAAAACAGTGACCTCTTCCCCACTCCTGCCCTCCCCCAGGGCCTCAAACAAAGGCAGAAGAATCAAGCAAGCTCTCCAGTAGAGGCAGCCATGAATACAGTTCTCAACGTCTCCAAGAACAGCTTGGCTACACCAGATAGGAGTTTGGTTTTGTTCCTGGTTTTTGTTTTTGTTTTTTGTTTTTTTAAACATCTAAAGACTCCTGAACACGGGGAAGCCGGGATGGCTCAGTGGGTTGAGTGCTCATTTGCAGCCCCGGGGACTGAGGATCGAATTCCGGACCGGTCCGTGCAGACCCATGTGCTGAACTGGGGAGTACCTCCAGTTCAGTTCTCACTGGGGTGAAGACCCCAACCCAGTTCCTGTCCTACACAGTCCCGCCCCCACCTGTGGAGTGAAACTATGTGGAAAAGCCAATGATGTGCAACTATGGAGACTGTTCGGGGCCCTCCCCTTTCTCTCTGTCTCTGTATCTCTCTCTCTCTCTCTCTCTCTCTCTCTCTCTCTCTCTCTCTCTCTCTCTCTCTCTCTCTGTCAAAAACAATAAAATAAATCTTTAAAGACTCCTGAACAGTGTGCTGATTTATACCATCTCTCTCTCTTCTTAAGCCATTATGTCAACTTATGGACTCATGCTTCCTTTGTTCCATTTGGTAGATGCCATACATCTAAGGACGTCGTAAGTGGCACTTTCTGTCAATGCCAGGTTGGGAGACCTTACAATCTAAAACCTTAGAGAGAATTACACCAAGAGTCCCATACACTTTGGTGCTAGTGATAACAGGCTGGGACTGCTCATCCCCAAAGTCCTGGGTCAAGGTCTTCTGTCCCTTATCACTTCTTTTCACTGAGGCTAAACGCATCTATTTGGTATGCGAATAGATTTTTTTAACTCCTTTCACAAAGTCTAGTGCTTGAGACAAAATCAGCCCCGGGTTCTGCACTTTGTCCATATTTCAGCAACTCTCGTGCTTGATATTAAAAATAGCTTTGTCTAGTCCACCAGAGATCAGACCCAGAAGACAGGCGCCTGCTATTCTAATCTCTGCTTCACAAATAGCTCTCTATGGCCTCAAGCATCCATCAACACTTCCAGGGGTCCTCAGTTATAAAGCAGGACCAGGCCTTGGTACCTATGAGGGTAGGCTCTGCTGAACTCTCCTGATCCATCCGTGAAGTTAACGTGAGGCCTACACAGTCCCCTTGCCACCATGGACCACCAGCTGTGGCTCAAATCTAGGAAGCAGTTGAGAACAGCCCCCACACTTAGGGTCTCCTATATTTCCAGTCCAGAAGCTACAAAAGCTTCCATCAGAGCTGGTCCGCAGGCTGCCCATCCTCCTTCCTCTCGCCTCCCCCTCCATTGCCCCCCAACCTCCAACCCCCAGCTCATCTTGGACTCTGTGAAAGACCATAGACCCTGCAGTTGCCGAGGGAACCAAGCCTTTTATTCCAACCCAGTGGCTGGCTGGTTGGGGCTGAGGAGTGGGGTAACAAATGGATGCCCAGGCCCCGGGAAGCCCCTTCCAGCCCTCCCTTTTTCTCAGAGGGGGCGGGTGGGCTGCATCACCACCACCACCCCCATTGCCTTTTTACCCAACCCCCACTGAGTGGCAGGGAGCCCTTGGGCTCTCAGGAGCTCCCTGGCTGTGGGCTCCCGGACATCAGTGCTCCCAGGGCCCTGCTCTGGTCCTGGCCCTTTCCAGCGGACAATAGCCTCCATGCAGAGGAAAATTCCATCGCCCAGGGTTCAAGTCTCCAAGGAGTTGCTGGGGCCTCTGTTTAGCCTGGAGTGGGCTCTGAGGAGCCGCTGCAGCTGCCTGGCTTGTTTTCCCCCTCACTGTGTTTCATTTTTAACCCCTGAACTGCCAAGAATTGTTTTCCCCCAGCCAGCTCCTGGGAACGGAGAGAGGGAAGAAATACGGCTTTGTTCCCTTTGGAAACTAATTGGGAAAGACAGGCAGTGTGGCCAGCTCAGCCTCATTAGAGTGTGAGGCTCCCGCCCCTGCACACACATCTTCCCCACAACCCGGGCCCAGGAGTCTGGGCATGGGGGTGCCGGGCTGCACGCCCGAGGCCCAGGGGCGAGCAGAGAAGCCAGCGTCCATTCAAGGCAGCATAGGTGAACAAGAGCCATTTCCCCGGGCTCCGAAGATATTCAGGAAATTGGAAGGTTGGGAAATGAAAATGTTTACTCTTTCCCATGTCAAACCCCAAACCCACTCCAGCTTTTCTCCCCCTGCTGTTTCTTCCCAGATCTGCATAAGGAACTCTGGAAGGAAAGTGAGGGAACTCAAAGTAAAAACCAGGAAAATCAAGACATAAGCCATTTTAATACTATGTTAATAAATAGGACACACCTAGCAACCCCGCTTTTAAGTATACCAAAAAAAAATTATTGCATCACAAATCAGCTGGAAATCAGTGTCATTTTGTTTTAAGACTGAACGGATTCCAGGTTGGAATCCATAAGAGAACTGAAGGATTATGCTGATCCCATTTAGAAACAGACCAAAAATAATGTTTTTTTAGGTAGTAATTGTTTGTTTATTGAATGCCTGCTAATATGCCATGTGCATTCTATTTGTTTTATTTTCAGTTTTATTGAAATATAATTGACATCAGAGCACTACAACTAACCGTTTTATTAAAACATCAGCCCTGTTAACAGGTTTGCGCATCAGACTGGAGCAGGGGCTCCCCGCTCTCCCTCCAATCCTGCTGATGTGGCAGACGTCTGTCCTGCTTCTGGTATGGTGACACTGTTTTCAGGAAGCTCTGGGGCAGAATGAGGCAACTTGAAGCTCTGGAGAAGTGGCTACGTGTGTCTACGTGCCTTGAAGGGCTGGGGTTTAACCTCCCCCCAGGAATGTCCCAGCCTGCAAAGGCCTTGAGAGTGAGAGAAGCAGCTGGAAGGCTGAGTCAAGCTAGGACTCAGCACCCTTGAGCCTGGCTGGGCTCCCCTCGCATCATCTCACACTCGGTCTCTGCATCGGGTCCAACTCCACCGAGCCCAAGCTCTTGCACAGCAATCCTGAACAGCACCCATGGCCAGGCCTGCCTCAGTGCCGGGCGCCTGCACCTGTCACGTGCGGTCTTGAGGAGCCGGCACTGCCGGCAGCCTTGAACGGGGCCCTCTCACAGGAGACTCCCCGCTGCAGAGCCTCTGAAAGGCGCCTCCGCCCCAGCAGCGTGGACTGTGCATTGGATCATCGGTATTATTTTTCTCAGCTTTTCTTGAAACGCACTGCTGGCTCTTGGGAGACTGGCCAGGGTTCAGGTGAAGCTTCAATGTGGCCATTCCCACAGCCCCAGCAAACTCCATGGTTGGTGCCAAATTCTTGTAGAGAGGAATAGAATGGAGGAAAGCTGACCTACCCATCAGAATAATAATAGCTAACATTTTACCGAGTGATCATACACCAAGACTATTCTGAATGTCTTTTGTGTATTAATTTCTTTTCACCTCATGATAAGGCAAGAGCTATTATTTTTCTATTTTATGGATGAGGAAACCACAGCAAGATTACAAACCGGGCTATATCTCAAGTGCAGCAACTACTGGGCAAATAATCTAGGCTCCCGCAAGAAGGCCAGTCAGGAAGCCTACCTGATTTACCCAGGGTCCTCTCCGGCAGCCACATGTCCAGACTGCAGCATCACCTGTTCTGTAATACAAGAAAGATGCGGGGAGGCATCTGGATGCTAAAGGAGAGAGGCATATGGTTTAATTGAGCAAATGCAACTCGAGAGTCAGGAGACCCGACCTCCTCGGCTGGCTCAGCCTTTACCCCTGTGAGCACTGCCAGCCATCCCAGCTCCTAAACTCCACTCTCCTCCGTGGTCAGACAGTGTCTCCCAGACCTCTCAGGTCCCTGCTCATCCTCAGATGCTGTGAAGAATGGTGACGGGCAGGACATGTTGGCAGGAGGATGGACCCCAGACAGAGCAACCCTGACAAAGAACCACTCATTCTGCACATGAGCCTTAGTATGTGCATTTCAGTGTTTTGGGAACTATGTGTTATTTTGAAATGTGTCTGTTTGGGCCATGAGTAAGTATTGGGGAAAGGGGATGGGGGCCTTTTTCCAGTTAGTGAAGTGAGGTTTCACGGAGGAAGAAGATTTTCTTAGTCACATTTCCTGTTTCACACTGACCTTTTAAAAGGAAACCCACACGCAAACCTGTGCTGAGGCTTGTTTACAAGACCTACCCACAGGTAAGATAAAGATGATCTAAATAAAGACCACAGTAGGTCACGCTTACCTGAATCAGTGGAAATAATAAGACAGTAAGAAGGTCTGATGGCCCGAGATAAAGGGGATAGGGGTGCTCCACAAACTGCAAAGCACAGTGACATGCAAGAGATTTGAATGACTGTTCAACAGGGATCCAAGCAGAGAGACAGAGAGAACCATACATCCAGTTCTCCATTGGTCTCTATGTACTTAGGGTTTAGCCTCCAGTTATAAAACAGAGGCTTTAAAAATTAAGAGAGATGCCAGGAGGGATTTCAAAAGAAGTAATGATGGCTGAGCTGTAAAATCATTTATGGGAATCTGGTAAGCAAAGGACCAAGAGATAACTGGAGAACCGTAAAGTTGGTGAGGACTGGTTATTTGATGGGCGATGGCAGAGGTTGTGTGTCCGTAACTGCTGACCAGACAATGGCAGGCTCAAACAGGAGCAGAGACGTGGAATGTTCAAGAACATGCTGACGATGACCTGACAATGGAACAGGCTACCTAGGCCGGAGGACAGCCTCACCTTCACCAGGAGAGCTGGACAGTCAGGTTTTGGATCCTAAGTCCTGATGAGATGAAGGGGTCAACTGCCATCGCTGTTTGCTCTTTATTCTATTCAAGGAAAACACAGAGGAGATTTTAGGTTTGGAAAGCTTTGTTTGTTTTGTTTTAAACAAGGAGGCCTGCAATTGGGCTGGGGTAAAAGTTAGACACAGGAGCTGTGACAATGTCAGGGGCAAGAAATGACTGGCAGTAACCCAGAAAGCAACTAACAGTAAGAGGGGATTTTTTTTTTTTCTCAAAAGTCAAAAGAAAAGGACATTTTATTTTATTTTTTGAACAGGTAGTATAATCACATGGTCAGAAATAAAAACAGAGGGGAAGCTGGGATGGCTCAGCAGGTTGAGCACTCACTTTGCAGCCCCGGAGACCAGGGATCGAATCCTGGCCCCGGCCTGTGCGGACCCACATGCTGAGCTGGGGTGTGCCCCCAGTTCAGTTCTTGCCGGGGCCTATGTGGGAGGCTCCCGGCCCAGTTCCTGCCCTGTGCAGCCCCGCGCCCACCTGTGGAGTGAAACTATATGGAAAACGAATGCTGTCAACTATGGAGACTGCTCTGGGCCCTCCCCTTTCTCTCTGTCTCTTGCTGTCTGTCTCTTGCTGTCTGTCTCTTGCTGTCTGTCTCTTGCTGTCAAAAACCAATAAAAATAAATCTCAAAAATAATAATAATAATAATAATAACATAGAAAATGAAATGTCTCACTCCCACCTTATCCCCTGTCTAATTCTTATGCCCATGTACCTATTTTTATTCATTTTTTACATATCCTTCCAGAATTTCTTTATGGAATTATAAGAACATATTATTATAGATATATGCTTCTTCCTTTTTTTTTCCCCCACAAAGGCAGTTTAATACCATACTTACATAATGTCATGCTCTGGGCTCTTTCACCCAACAAAGTATTCTGGAATTCTTACCCTATCAGTAGGTAGAGAGAGAGAAGAGAGAGGAGAGAGAAGAGAGGGGACAGGGGACAGGGAGGAAGGGAGAGAAGAGAGAAGGAGAACCCCAAGGTGTTCCAGATTAGAATACCTAAAGTAGGAGTATCCAACTTTTTTCTTTCTGGGGCCCATTGAAAGAATTCTCTTGGGCCACACATAAAACACACTAACACTAACACTAACAATAGCTGATGAGTTAAAAAAAAAAAACAAAAAAAAAAACCTCAAATATCTCCTAATGTTTTAAGAAAGTTTACGAATATGTTTTGGTCCACATTCAAAGCCGTCCTGAGCTGCAAGTGACCCACGGGCCGTGGATTGGACCAGCCTGACCTAAAGCCTCTTCCCAACCAGCTTCTACCTTTCTCTCCTATCTATCTCCATACTCACAACTTTCACGCAAACCCAGAGTTACTTTCAAATCCTCCACCCCACCTCACATCTCCTCAAACACTTCTGTCCACACTAGGAGATTCCATATTCAGGCACATATCCAACAAGGCCCCTGAAGAACTTAAAGCTTTCAGAAGAAAGGAATGTTGAAGAGAGAGAGACGGCCCAGCCTCGGCATTCATTAGGAGACAGGGGCACTCCTTCTCTCCTGATACCACCGGGGCTTTCAAGACTCGGCATGGAGCCCTCGGGGGCCAGAACCCACACTTCAGGCTGCCCCTCACTCCAGGGGGTTGTGCAGCAGAGGCCAGTGCCCAGGGCCATGGTCACTGTAGGGAAACCCCATGGGCTGCTCCACCACCCAGTGTCCCCTGAGCCACCCCGCCCTAAGCTGAGCACAGTGTGTGTCCCTGGGGATATGGAGGTCCCTCTTGCCAAGTCACAGTTGGATGAGGCCTGAGAGATCTTCAGAAGGAATCCAACATGCCAGTGCCCCTCAGCAGGGCACAGGTGGGACGTGGGGACCACCACGCCACATCTCATGTCACCCATGAACTTATTCCCTGACCCACACTCAGGACCACCCCCATCCCCCCGCCTCCGGCTTCATGTTTTCAGAGGGTCTCTACCTGCTCTTCAACAGCTCCCCTTGAAATGATCACCACTGTGATGGTGATGAGCACTGGCTTTAGGGTCAGACGGTTGTGGGTGGGTGTCCTTGCTCTGCCCTTAACAAGCTGTATGACCTGGGTAAGCCCCTTAACCTCTTAGAGTCTCAGTTCTCTTATCTATGAAATGCAAGCAATACCTTTTCAGAAGGTCACTGTAAAGATTCAATTAACATCTTGCTATTAAAAGTCTCAGCCTGTATAATCAGAGGCTCAGAGAGTAACCACCATCATCTCTCTTCCCCGTCTTGTAGAGCCCAGCACCCATTTGCTAGTGACAAGTGGACCCACAGTTCTGGGCACAGGCTGGCTTTGAAGAGCCTCACATGGGTGGCTGCCACAGGTGACGGCGAGCATCTGGCCGCCAATCAAGCTAACCGTCCCCACGTGGGCCTTCAGAGGAAAGAAAAGACCCTTCTGCTCCCTGCTCAGTATCTGCAAACACATCACCTCCTAACCCTGGAAAAGCAAACCCACAAGGCATAGGAGACGGTTTGCAGGGGTCTCTCTTTCCACACACAGCCACAGCCTGCTTAGCCAGCTAGGTTCTAGTGTTTTCTATATCCCTGGCACGCAGACCTGGAGGAGGACCGAGTCTGGCTACGGCAAGACCTCCCGAGAAAGTGAGCGAGCGGCCAGGTTGGGCCTGTGCTCCACAGACACCCATAATGTGCCTTCTCCTCTGAGCCACCCAGACGCCCTGTGCTGGCACCCAGAACAAACCCTAACTAAAAAGAAGTGTCCACAGTGCTCATATCCCTGGACCAAGGGAAGGACTCAGGAGGACCCCCGTCCTGCTCTCTTCCCATGGGGTCTCTCCAGCAGGCTGTGTGTCCAGTGCTAGGTGGATGGGAGGGGAGGAAGGCCCCAGTAGAACCTGCCCAGAATACATTTCTCAGAAGCCCAGCCATTTTTGTCCTTGGATCCCTGGGTTGTGTGTTTAGAAGCTGTCTTGATTTAACTAGTCTGTCCCATTTTAGGATCTGCAAGGAGGGCTGGCAACCCAAGATGCTACATGGCCAGATCCATCAGACTCCTGAAGTCCTAAGGGCAAGGATGAGGGTAAACTGACCAGTCTCAGCATCTTTTAACTTTACTACCACGGCCCTTGAGCCACTGTCTGACACAACCCTGCCTCCTGACCAGCCTCATCTGGAGTCACTCCCCATCCTTTGGTGTTCTACCCACTTGATGCCATGCCCATCTCACCGGGTGTTTCCTGGGGCCCCTCCCTTCACCTGGCTAACTTGACGATATACATTTCTACATTTGAACTTTTAAACCTAAGTGCAGGACTTAGGGTCATCTTAGCCAACTGAGCTCTCTCAGGATGCTGACCCCATTCTCCAGAGCTGTGCCTATCTGTCTCAATTGTGACATCCATAATGTCTGTTGTCTTATTGTCTCCATTGTTGTATGACCCTGTAAAAGAGGTTGAAGAGTAATGGGTCCTGCAGATGGCTACCGGAGATGTCCCTCCTAGAAGCTGACAGGGATCTATTCACCTTCATGCTGATGGCAGCAGGACAAGATGGTGTTTTGGTTATTACTTGCTATGGAACAAACCAGAACAAACCAGCTCAAACTTGGCAATGGAAAGCACCAACCATTTCATTACACGCAGCTTCTGGGAGTCTGCGATTTGGACAGAGCACAGTGGAAATGGCTCTCTTGTGCTGCATCGTGTCTAGGGCTTTAGCTGGGGAAAGTAGATGACAGGGGGAGGGGGAGTGACCTCAACAGTTGGGGGCTGGAGTTCTCTAGAGGCTTCTTAATTCACATGTGTGGTACCATCACAAGGATGACTCAAAGGCTGGGCTCAGCTGGGACTGCCCCACTTAGACCTATGTGTGGCTTCTCATAGCATAGCAGCTGGGCTGACCAGACATACTGTTATAAATGGGACATAAAATGGTTCTGCCCCATTTCAAATGGTGTTCATAGTCTGCCTAGTCTCACTGGGCTCAATTCAAGGTGTCAGTAAGCTGGCCATACATACCATTTGAAACGGGACCGTAGCGTTGTTTTCTGTTTCTTTTAAAAAGGTACATCTGGTCAGCCTATCCAAGAGTGAGTATTCCAAGCAACAAGCTGTGGGGCCTTTTATGAGCAAGCCTCAGTCATCACAGAGCACCCCCTTCTCCATACTCTACTGATCAATGATCAAAAGACTAACAGATTCAAGGGAAAGAACATAGATCCCACCTCTAGATGGAAGGAATGTCAAAGAATTTTAGAATAGCCACAGCATCACTGAAGGCCTCCACCAAGAGGCAGAAGCACTTAGTGTTGTGGTTCCCTCACCATATCAGGGTGTGTGTTCTGGCTGGCAGGCTACTCAATGGCGAGAAGTAATCAAGAAGAAGCTATATTCAGAGGCCTCTGATATTCCTGCAGAGAGGACTATAGATCAGCCTATCACAATAAGAACCTTCTAATAGAATAGAGATTCAAGATAAATACTGTGTCTCCTGAAAAAACGCAGAAGCCCAGTTACTACAACTGGGGTGCTCACGGGGTCAGACCAGCAGCACATGAAATGATGTCAGTAGAAGAGGATTGAGCTCCTTCAATTTTCCTCTGGAGATTGCATGAAAGTTTACCCAAGGCCCATGTTGAAATTTTAAAATGTTGTATGTATGGCATATTCCTGATCTGACAATTCATACATTGTATTTAAAAAGGAAGAGGACCAAAGCATGTTCATGGTGAAGCCATACCAGCTTCCAGTGATCACCATGGCTATTAAATGTACATAGAGCATCCATAACCATCCCGGCTGAGATCAGTGTGGATCTCACCAGACAGGGCAAGGGAGTAGGCAGTACACAGTTCAAAAGGGAAAGAGGATGAAGCAAATGAAGGTCTTTAGATTTAGTCCTAAGTTCCTTTAGAGAATACTAGAGGGAAGGTGGGACCCCAGGGCCCGGTGGTTCCAGGTGGTCCTGGCCTATTCCAGCTCTCCATCAATGTCCTGCTTTAAGGCTGGCCCCACTTCCCTCAGAAAGCAAACCATTTCCACTGAACTAGGGTCACCTGAAGGTCATTTTACCTCACAGACTAGAGTATTTGGGACTTGGGAGTTCATGGCGGGTCAACAGAAAAGAAATAGCTCAGCAAAGGGGGAAAGTGAGGAAAGTGAAACTGATTTGGGGGAGGTGTGGTATACAGTTATTCCTGTGGAAGCTGTGTGCAGCAACCCAGGCTACTGTCACCTGCCGTGAGTCATCAGCTTTCAGATGTTTGCCTCACACGGTCATAGAAGACCAGAGTCGAGCCTTCTATTTCCCCTCTGTTGCCCCATCATGAACTCCCAAGTCCCGACTGCTTCAGCCTCTGAGGTCACCTAGTCCAACCCTCCCATTTTAAAGAGGAAACTGGCCAAGCCCATTAGTACTCACTGAAAATCCATATGCTCCCTCTGCACTTTCCGGTCTTACTTGAAGTTCAGTAGGAGTCATACGATTCATTCTGGCCAATGAACTGTAAGTGACTTGTGTCACTTCTAGGTCCAAATAGTTAAGAGATAATCCACTTCTTCCATACCTCTCTTCTCCTGCCATCATGACCTTATAGCCCACACGTTCCACAGTATGGCTACAAATGGAATGGGTTCTATCCATCCTCATCAGAGCAAGAAGTAAAGCTTAATTGTGGTAAGTCACTCAAACTTGAGGGTTTATTTGTCACTGCAGCATAGCCTGGCTTAGCCTGACTAATAAGAAACGGAGGCCTAGAGAAGATAAGTCTGGATTTTGAGTAACCCTGAATAATACCTACAGATACCCGTTCCATCAGGAAAGCAGAATCAATGCAAGTGAGAAGGTAGAATTTTCTGTTTTGGGGTGATGATCAGATAGCATCAACCTTCTTACCATTGTGTAGTACTTTAGAATTTACAAAGCACATTCCTGGACTCCATCCTGCTTAATCCTCCCAGCAACCTTGGCAGGACCATATTTAGCTCTATTTTATTAAAACTTTAAAAGATATGTCCAAAGTCACACAGTGAGAAAATGATGGAGAAGACTAGAATCCAGGCCTTCCCCCCAGACATCAGCTAATTGCCCATGTGTTTAGAATGCTGACATCTTTTTAAAAGATTACAGCTCTTTTGTTCCCTTCCCACTCCAAAAAAATAAACAAACACTGGTTGGTATTGGCTCATCTTTTCTCATAGGTCTATTTTTGCAGTCAGTTTATTTCAATATTTAAATTTTGCCTGAAAACTGGAGGCACAACAAGGAGTCACAGAGCCAGGGTTGGGAAACTCTACCCTCAAGGGTCCCTGTCTGAGAGAGTCCCCTTGGCAGGTCCCTGAGGAGGCACAGCCACCGTGGTCCCTGTCCAACCAGCAAATGAAGAAGTTGGATTGGACCATATCAAAGCAAGATTTCTTCAAAAAATCCAAATCAGATCCAGGTTCCTCTTCTTCACACCACAGAGAGTGTGTAAAGGGGACCTGCTCAGGCTGCTTCCTCTTTCTATCAAAAGGGGAATGGCTGCAGGCCCGAGGGTTGCCCTTTACGGCTGAGAGTAGGTGACCAGTTAAAATCCACATGGGGAGCCAGGCTCTCTGGAGCCCTGTACTCTCCAAATGGCTGACTTAGCCACTGGGAGGCCAGACCCTCCGGAGAAGCCCCATCCCACGACAGCTCCCAACCCTAGTTACCCACCTGGGCCCACCTGAGGGTCACTTCAGATCCTCACCTGCCCACCCCTTCTTGTTGATACCCAGATGGATAATTCAGTCCTGGGGTCCCATTTCCTCTCCAGCTCCTTCTTTCTTGGGGCTCCATTGTCTGACTTCCATCTTCACCTTCATTCTAACACTGTTCCCACCCAGGCCAAGATGCTGTTGTCCAAACAGGAAGACCTTACCTTCAAACCAGGCTCCATCACATATAAATTGGGATCCTGAGCAAGCTATTTACCTTCTCTGGTCTCAGTTTCTTCATCTGCAAAATGGGGATAATAATAGGGCCTGGCTTGTAGGGTTGCTGAGAGGATGAAATGAAGTAATGTGGATAATGAACCTGGCAAATGTGGGTGATGCACCTGGTTTACCTGGTCTATCATGTAATAAATACAGGTTATCGATCCTTCACAAAACCTTTGGGGCCAGAAATCATAACTTTTTTTTTAATTGAGATATAATTGACATATAACATTATATTAGTTTTAGTTGTACAACTTAATGATTGTATATATGCACATATTGCAAAATGATCGCTACAATCCATCTCCATACACAGTTATATAATTTTTTTTCTTGTGATGAGAGCTTTTATGATCTACTCTCTTAGCAACTTTCAAATATACAATACAGGGGATGCTGGAATGGCTCAGCAGGTTGAGCACTCGTTTTGCAGCCTCAGGATCTGAGGATCAAATCCTGGCCCGTGCGGACCCATATGCTGAACTGGGGCATGCCCCCAGTTTGGTTCTCATTGGGGCAAGCTTCCCATGTGGGAGGCCCCCGGTTTGGCTCCCATCCCAGGTGTGCTTTCCATGTAGGAGGCCCCCAGCAGGGGCATGCATCCCATTCGGGAGGTCCCTGAACCGGTTCCTGCCCTGTGCAGACCCGAGCCCACCTGTGGAGTAAAACGATGTTGGAAAACCAATGATGTACAACTATGGAGACTGCTGTGGGCCCTCCCCCTTCTCTCTGTTTCTATCTCTGTCTCTCTCTGTCAAAAATTATATATATATATATATATATATATATATTACAGTATTGTTAACTATAGTTACCGTGCTATACCTTACATCTCCAGGATTTATTTTATAACTGGAAGTTTGTACATTTTGAGCACCTTCACCTATTTTTCCCACCCCCAGCTCTGGCAACCATCAAACTGTTTTATGTTATCTATGAGTCCAGTGTTTCTACGAGGTGTTTTTTAGAGTCCACATATAAGTAAGATCAAACACTATTTGCCTTTCTTTGTCTGACTTATGGCACTTAATTTCCTTATTTTAGGAGGTAATATGGTGGGTATGTAACCATCTCTAACAAACCTCCCTCGGTGGGTGCCCTACAGCCAGACATCATCATGATTCTGCAGCCAACACATCAACCTTCATTTGGAGGGGCTTAAATAAAGCCAATAAAGAGCTTCTCCAGTTCATTACTTATCAGGTCAAGTTTTGCTGTCAGATAAGATTTGGCACCAATTTGACAACAAAAAGAGGGTTGTTTTTTTAAGATCTTTGGATTTTAGCCTTGCAGATAAGGCATTGTGATTTGGTGTTAAATGATTCATGTTTACACATTGGGCTTTTTCTGTCACATAGAGTATAATAGGTGCTCAATGACTCCTTCCCAGGAAGCCCTGGCTCTGGATTCTTCCCCACTGTCTCTCCCGACCCTAATTGGCTCCCTGTGGACCCCACAGCTCATGGGTGTTGGCATCGGGCAATACAAGACCACTCAGCATTGATATCTGCTGCATAGCCCCCACATACCTACGTCAACTCTTTGAGGGCAAGAATAACATTTTCGACTTCTCTGGTCACAGTCTGGCGGCACATAGTAGGCCCTCAGGGACTGGCAACTGTTGCAAATCATCTCTCCCACCATAGTTCTAAAACTTCCTCATGTACCTGCATGCTGAGAGAAGCCCATTCTCAGAATTTCCTCACTCAGGCCTGTCTACCTTCCTTAAAATTAAATCAGGGAAGCTTAGGGAGGCTCTCGGCTATTACTAAACTCCCACTTGCCAATATGGCCTAGTCGTCCCCCACTCCATTGGTCTTCATTTCTGCCTGGTCCCCTAAGCTACCCCAAGCCTCCTCACACACCCCTTGCTACCCTTCCCTTCCTCCATTCTGGTGTGTCCCCAGCTGCCAGAGCCACACTGAGCCTAGCCTCCCTTCAAAGTATAATCAAAGTCAAGTTTGTCGTGCACAAATCTGAAATGCAAGTCACCTTCTTTGGTGAAGCCTTTTCAGATAAATCTCACCCTGAACCTTCAGCTGCCCCCTATTTTACCAAGTCAATTTAGTTTTAACAAATTTCTGTACATGAATTCTACCTATTTCCATTTTTAAATTGAAAGATGGGTTTAAAAGACAATGAGATCATGGAAGGCATCCCAGCATTCTTCTGGGGCAACTGTGAGTCCCCATGCCAAGGACCTGAAGTGTCCTGTTCCACAATGTTCCAAAGGGGACCCCAGCCTGGGTCCTGTTCCACAGCGTTCCACCGGAGACCTGCCTTTCACTTTTGCCCTCTCTTGGCCCCCTCTCTGCATGGGGTCTTCAGTAGGCGTCAAACTCGACAGCCCAACCTTAGGGAATTGAGCCTCCCACCCCACCTGCCTTCATAGCGAACCGCAGGTCCCTCTCCTCTTCTCTGTGGAGAGATTTTCCTAAGGGGCTGCTCACAGCTTTGATCCTCTTTTAAGCCAACTTGCCTGTGGATGGTTAATGTATAGATGCGCTTCTGATGTCCCTTGATGTCTGCAGCTCACAACAAATCGCATGGTATCCTAAATCCCAATTTTCTCAAAGTGGAACAATGGGGAACTTCTGTTTCCCTTCTTCCCCCTCCCACTCAGTCCTCACAGCTAATTTGTGGGCCCCTCCACCCTTAACTGGCTGTGAATTCGTGCTCAGCCAACCCAAAACATTAGCATACCTAAAATCCACATTTACATTTTATTGCTTTGTAGGAAGATAAATTACAATACAGCCTACAATCAATTGGGGAAAAGAGAAATTGAATTAGTTCTCCTAGGTGGCAGGTCAGGGCTATACACCTACGTATTATTTTTAAGACTATTAACAAAAAATTAAAGTGGTTAATGAAGTAACCAGGCCTGTGATATGTTGGGTGTCTTACATATCACGTCACTGGTGTTTCTGCCTCATTTACCCAATTCTTCTTTTTAACCAGAGGAATTTTTCCCTCATGGGGCATCCTCTGATTTTGCATTCAAAGCTCTCCAAATTTAGTTCCTCCCCTCTTTGGGTTTATGCATTTACCTGTCAAACAGAGAAGGACTGAGAAGGTACACTTTGGAGTGCAGGGATGAAACTGGAGGAGTCTCCTGAGCTATGCATTTCTGAGGTTCAAATCTTAAAAGAGAGAAAATCACCCCAGGGCATTCATTGGCCAGTTTTGTGCATTAGAAACTCTAAGGTATGTTTAAGCAAAATTGCTGGAATTCTGGTCACAACGATCAGTTGTCCAATGAGCTAACGCTCTGTGTCTCCTGAGTCCATTACATGACAGCAGGGACCCCCAGAGCTCCGGAAAAGCAAGGGCCACACAAGCCTTCAAGAGAACACCCCTTAGGTGCTGCAGATCATCTTCTATTCACTCAGCTCCCTAGCTCTACAAGGACCCCATCCTCCCCTGAGCCCCACTCCTCCCTCAGTGTCGGCTCCTCTCTTCTCAGCTTCCTGCACCATCAGCAGATGCTGGCCCAGGACAACGCCCCAGATGCCCTGCAGCCCTTGCGCCGTGGAAAACAACTGTTGCCTTCCTCTCCCCGTGGCTCTGCTACCATCACAGTGAGGACAAGGGGGAAAAAAACCATGCTGCTCCCACAGAGACGCTGCTCAGCGAACAGTCGTAGAAAGACTCTGGTGAGGCTGCACAGGGAGGTGGAGGTCAGCCCACCTGCGGCAGCCCCTGGGGTGACTAAGGCCAGCGGCCAGCCACCTGGACTCCACCCCCTCGTGTTGCCAAGGGCGGCACTCAGCACTGGGCGCACTCTCTCTACCCAAACAATTTCTCTTTTATTGAAGGAGTCTCATCAGTCCACACACGTTCTACTACCTCCCATCTTAAAAGAAAATTTACAAAATATCCTTTGGAACTAGGTCACTCTTCAGCTACCACCTTACTTTTCTTCTCCCTTTTAGAGTAAAATTCCTCAAAAGAATTATTGACTCACTGCTTTCCTTACTCCAATTTTTTTCTCAATCCTTTACAATTGGACTTTGCTCCCTACCACACCCCTGAAACTGATCTTGCCAAGGGTCACAATGGCATCTACTGGTCAGTTCCCAGTCCTCATCCTCCACCACCTGTCAGCAGCGTTTTAGCCAGTTGCTTGCTCTCTCCTGCTAGGAGCACTTCCGTTTCTCCCACCATGCCTGTCTCTCATTCTACTTCCATGACTTGCCTCCAGGCTCCATCCTTGAACCTCCCCCTTTTCTCAGCTGTGCTCACTCCCCCTTATCCCATCGCCACCTTGAGAACCATCCCTACGCCAATGAGTTTGTATCCTGGCTTTGGCCTCTCGTAGCTGGGTGACCTTGGACAAGCCATTGAACCTCCCTGTCTGAGTCTCCTCATCTGTAAAGTGAGAATAACAATAGTATCTTGCTCATAGGGCTGTTATAAGAACTAAGTGAGGTTGTTGTGCTTTTCTAAGCACTAAAACATGCTTGGTCGGTTTATTCAGTAAATGTTAATGACCTTTCACCCGGCCAACTTCAGCTCACCCTTTCGGACTCAGTATAAATGTCACTTCCAGATTTGTGTTCATATGCTTCTCCTTGTCTTTCTTATAAAAGTGTGATCCATGCATGACCTCTGTATTGTTGAGTGTAGCATCTCCCTGCTACCTGGTTTGTCCCTAGAAAGCAAGGTCAATGGCTTCCTTCATCACTGCTTTATCCCCACCACCCGGAGTGGTGGGGAAGGAAGGCGCAATGAGGAGAGAGACGGAACACATGAAGGAGTGGCGGCTGTGGTCCCATGGGACTTAAATAAAGGGGTGGGCCTCTCCTACAAAAAGGGCCATGGAAGGATTTTTAATCAAGACACTGAAGAGCCTGGGCCATGAAGGAGGCTGTGAACTTCCATCACCACGACCTCCACGGAGGCCTCTTTGTCCCTTTGTGCCTAGTTCCTGCACCCTGGATGACATGGCTTGGGTGCATCTGAATCACCGGACACTCTATGGCCAAACAAAGCCCGAACTAACCTGCAGGTGCAGGAAGCAGGGATTCTGTTTATACTCAGACCTGAAGCTCAATAATGAGCTGGCATTCCTGAAACAGACTTACTCCGGCCAGGCTGACACCATGGCAGTGGCAAAGGAGGTGAGAACGAGGCTACAGTCAGGTAGAACTGGGGTTGAATCCTGGCTTTGCCCCTGGCCACCTGTGTGACCCTAGGAAGAAAGAGTTGACATTCTGGTGCCTCCGTTATAAAATAATAATACTCCTCGTGCTTCTGGGAAGGTAGAATGAGGCATTGTGCTCAGCACCTGGTGGAGAAGCAGTTTTACTTCCCTCCCTCCAACATGAAATAGAATTTTCCCACAGGTAATAAAAGTTACAGAAATTAAGAAGCTCTAGGAAAGAATAAAGCATTTACTCCACCATGAATTATACAAATTTGACCTTGAGTATGGTGACTATAAGCATGATTCAATTCAACTCACCTCCATGGAAAACTATTTATAAGGACCCTACTGTGAGCACATGTATGTACTACAGCCTGAGAAGATAGTGAAATTCCAATTTCACACCTCTGTCCTTATGTTGCTCTAGAACTTTGTGTTTAAGGTAATATAGGACTTTTTTTTTTAAGATTTATTTTATTGTTTTTGACAGAGGCAGAGAGAGACAGACAGAGGGAGACAGAAAGAAGGAGGAGGGCCCAGAGCAGTCTCCATAGTTGTATGTCATCAGTTTTCAACATGCTTTCATTCCACACAGGTAGGAGGGGGCCACGCAGGGCGGGAACTGGGCTGGGGCCTCCTGCATGGGAAGCACTCCCCAGTTCAGCATGTGGGAACACACGGGCTAGGGCCAGGATTCGATCCTCGGTCCCCGGGGCTGCAAAGCGAGTGCTTAACTTGCTGAACCATCCCTCTTCCCCAATAAAGAACTTCTTAAAGTCTTTATAGTCCTGTTCTGTTAACCCCATGATTCAGATGGAACCACCTTTTAATGAGGGGAGGAAATTAATATTGCTTGAGTACCAACACTGCTGGGTGCCTTCACATGCATTCTGATGAATTCCCCACAATCACCCTGTGATGTAGGTATCTGAACACATCACTAAATTGAAGTCCTATTTCTAGAATCCCAGCAGACAGGGCCTCCATGAAGGCCTGGAAAATTCCAAAGCCTTTAGAAGTTCTAAGCCCTTCAGGGGTATCCAATCTTTTAGCTTCCCTGGGCCACATTGAAAAAAGAAGAATTGGGAAAGCCGGGATGGCTCAGCGGGTTGAGCGCTCGCTTTGAAGCCCCGAGAACCAAGGATCGAATCCCTGCTCCGGCCCAGGCGGACCCACATGCTGAACTGGGGTGTGCTTCCCAAACACGGTGAGGCCCCCACTTCAGTTCAAAAATATTAAAAAAAAAAAAAGAAGAATTGTCTTGGGTCACACATAAAATATGTTAACACTAATGATAGCTGAAGAGCTCAAAAAAAGAATAAATCACAAAAACATACCATGATGTTTGAAGAAAGGTTACAGATTTGTGTTGGGCCTTATTCAAAGGCATCCTAGGCTGCATGTGGGCCACAGGCCATGGATTGGACAGGCTTGACCTAAACAATGTGACTCAAAATAAAAACACCACAAACTCAGAAAACACAAAATTTGTATGTATGCTGAAGATAAAAAGTTTCTTTCTAGAAGTTTCCAAACACAATATTCTGGATAACTTTATGAGAGCTGCTTTTCTTTTTCTCCCATTGCTTTAGCAGCCCTGACTTGTGGGTACGATGGTCTGCCTACTGGGTTAGGAAGCAGCCAGTGTCTACTATGTCCTCCCAAGACTGGGGTGAATGAACTCTGAAAAGCCCAGCTGTGCCCAAAACCCTTCCTGCCGATAAGAAGGTGATTGACTCGAAGCATTCCATAGGGGCACCACTTATAAACTCTATTTAGAGAAACAGAAAAACTGATGGGGACGTGAGATAACTAGATGGAGATAAATAGAGAACTGCTTCAAGGTCAGTGGGTTTGGTTGGATGCTCAAAGTCATCTTTGTTTCTTATTCCTCCTCTCACATGAACACAAAGATAGATGTGTAGCTTCTCCACGGATCGTTGCAATATCTGGATTCAGGTAGAAAATCCTGGTCCTCCTTGAATGAACTCCCAGTGCTCAGAGGGTTCCTTGGGAAATCTGTTGACAATTTCTTGTGGTCTTAGACCCAGATGCTACTCTCCAAAAGGCCTTGTGATCATGATTTTAAGTATCTCTGGGGAGACAGTAAAAGAACACAGTCTTAAAATAATATTCCGCCTCAATGTTCTAAAGAATGCATGGCAAAAATGGCATAAAGGGGAAGCTGGGATGGCTCAGTGGGTTAAGTGCTCACTTTGCAGCCCCGGGGACCGAGGATCGAATCCCGGCCCCGGCCCATGTGGAACCATATGCTGAACTAGGAGCTCCCCCAGTTCAGTTCTCTCTCTGTCTCTGTATCTCTCTCTCTGTCTCTCTCTCTCTCTCTCTCTCTCTCTCTCTCTCTCTCTCTCTCTCTCTCTGTCAAAAATAAATAAATAAATAAATATATATATATTTTTTTTTTTTTTTTTAAATGGCATAAGGCCCATTGTTGGCAAGGATGTGAAGAAATAGGAATTCTCATAAACTCCTGGAGGGAATGTAAATTGACACAATCTGGCTTTTTTCTTGTTTTTGAGAGCAGTTTACAACCCTATCAAAAAGTCACATGTATAAATATCCCCTTTGACTCAGTTATCTCATATCTAAAATTTGATCCTACAGAGATCCATCCACACAGTGCTCAAAGATATAAAGGGTGTCCCAAAATTTATGCAAGATTTGAATTTTGCGTCATTTGTGCGGTAAAGTGTTGCCAACAACAAAAAAAGACAGCGTGACAGCTGACAGTTCAGGGTTATTAAAAATGGAGTGCTACATGAAAGAACAATACGTTTTCATTGTTGAGCAATAAAATTTTACAATTTTTAATTATAAACTTGTGTTTTCTATCAAAATTACTTCTTGCGTGAATTTTGGGACACCCTTTACAAGCAAAGATATTCAATACAGTCATTTTCATCATCTTGAAAGACTAGAAATAACTTAAATGTTTACTAATGAAAAGGCATAGTCCAATAAGGTATGGTATGTTTGTTTTATGTTACACTATGCAGCAGTTTTAAAAATAAGGCTACGGTCCATCTACGTGAAATGACATGAAAAGAAGCCCACATTTACTCATTAAGTTAGAAACACAAGTTTTCAAACAGTATAAGCCAAATTGTATGTGTTTTTAAATTATGTACATATATATTTTTATAGCATAGGAAACATCAGGAAGCTATTATGTCCCTTGGAGGAGGGGTTCTGAGTGGTAGAAAAGGGGCAGAGAATGGGGACTTTTATTTGCTGTTTTCCTATATCAAAGTTATAAATTTTTATAGAACAAACATATGTGACTTTCATAATAAGGTTATTTTATTTTTTTAAGAATGTACAGAGGCCCTTGGCAATGGG
The DNA here is from genome assembly GCA_004027555.1 of Craseonycteris thonglongyai. Classification (NCBI taxonomy): domain Eukaryota; kingdom Metazoa; phylum Chordata; class Mammalia; order Chiroptera; family Craseonycteridae; genus Craseonycteris; species Craseonycteris thonglongyai. The sequence continues at coordinate 23,270 of PVKE010021840.1, forward strand.
CCTTCTGATGGTGTTTTATCAGCAAACATAGGCCACAACCAGAATCAAGGCCACCTCTCCTCCCTGAGCACTGTTTCAAGTCCCACACTCCTGGGAGTATGAGTGAACCAAAGCTTTCAGAGACAGCATGGTGCTCACCTGCGGGCCAGGTAAGGGAGGGTGTGCACTGCCCTGTCCGCTTGTGGGGTGTAGAAAGAGCTCTGCAATTTGCACAGTGCCTTCACAACAGCCTGCAAGATCAGCAGGACAGGAATTATTTTTATTTCCACTTCTACTGGGGAGGATTGGAGAGGTTGCTAAGCCAGCCCCAGTTATGTGACTGGAAAGTCAAGAGCTACCGCTAGATCCAGTTAGAACCTAGTGGAGCGGTTGTGCTCAGCTCCACCACAGGGGCACATGCCTACCACCAGGACCAGACAGGTGGCAACCCTGGGCCACAGCAGGCTCTCCCTGGGCAGGGCTCAGTGGAAATAGCCCGCCTTGCCTCTGACTTTTTGTTTTCAAGCTGCCTGACACATTCCAGCCATTAAATGTGAAGGGCTGGGACCCATCCCTACTCTTTAAACTAGGTGTCTTTACACAGCTCTGTCTTCTACCACCTGTTGCTTAGTAATGAACAAAACTGTGTCCCCACCCCACCCCATGAAAATTTCTATGTAGAAGTCCTGACCCACAGTACTTCAGAATGTGACCATATTTGGAGATAAAGTCTTTAAAGAGGTAATTCAGTTACAGTGAGGCCCTCAGGGTGGGCCCTAACCCAATAGAATCGGTGTCCTTATAAGAACAGGGAATTTGGACACAAACCTGGACAGAAGGAAGACACCATGGAGACACAGGGAGAAGAGAGCCATCCACCAGCCAAGGACAAGGGCCTGAAACAGATCTTCCCTTCATGGTCCTCAGAAGAAACCCACCCTGCTGACACTTGGATCTCAAAATTCTGGCCTCCAGAACTGAGACAATAAGTTTCTATTGTTTAAACCACCTTGTCTGGGGGATTTTTTTATGGCTGCCCTAGCAAACTAATCCATGCATCTCTCAGGAAACAGCTCTGTTTTACTTATTTCTCCAACTTCTTGAGAGAAGACCTCACTAACAGGTGCAAATCACAGTATCATCTAAAAAATTCTCAAGAGATTTGCATTAAGATGATTCAGCTCTAGAAAAGCATCAGCTAATACCATCCCATACTAATAATTCTCTAGCTGGAACCTCTTAACAATGACTGAGGGGGACAAATGTATCTTGGATAACTCTAGAAGCTTATTAAATGTCTATCAGTGAAGCCGGGTGGTGAGAGCCCTTCCCAGAAGGGGCTGAGCCCATGTGAAGGTAAAGAACCAGCATGGGCTTTGCTTTAGGGTCCTCAGTCTGCTGACAGATAAAATGAAACCCCTCCATATATAAATCCCAGGACATCGAAAGCCCTTTCATTTGTTCCAAGGGGGATGATTTCTGTTTTAAAAAGTATGGGTTTGGGGATGGCTCAACAGGTTGAGCACTGGCTTTGCAGCCCCGAGGTCTAAGGATTGAGTACCAGTCCCAGCCCCAGCCCCAGCCCATAGGCTAACTGTGGTGTGCTTCCCATTGCGGGGAGGGGGGCAGTTTGGTTCATGCCAGGGCGAGCTTTCATGTAGGAGGCCCTCGGTTCAGCCCCCTGGCTCACGGGGGGGCGTGCCTCCCATGCAGGAGGCCCCCTGCCCAGTTCCCGCCCTGCACGGCTTCACGCTCGCCTGTGTGGAATGAAACTATGTTGAAAAACTAGTGACGTACAACTATGGAGACTGCTCTGGGCCCTCCCCCTTCTCTCTCTGACTCTCTCTCTGTCTCTCTGTCAATAAAATTAATCTTTTCTTTTTTAAGTATGGCTTATTGATTTTTGTGATAAAAAATACTTTTAGAAATTTTGTAAAACAGAGAAAATGTAGAATAGAGAAGAAAATGACCATAAGCCTACCGTCCAGAGACCGCCTCCATTTACTTCTTTGTATACTGTAGTTTTGTTTTACATAGCTGTATTCCTAATTGGATACAGAGTTATATATACAATCTTACATACTTTTTATTTAGAAAGCATTCCTTTGTGTTATTATAATCTCTCTATAAACATCATTTTAAATAAATGCAAAGTATCCCAGCAAGTTGACGAGTTTTCTCAAATGTGAACTGCAGAAACTCTGCCTCAGAATGATACAGGGTATGTTAAAAATGCAGATTTCTGGATCTCATCCCAGACCCATTAAATCAGTCTATAGTGGGGGAGGCTGGGAAGTTCCTCAAGCAACTCATAAAGTTGCAAAAGTTTGAAAACCACTAAAATTGGTGTAACCATAGTTTTCTATCACCTTACCCCAAAGGCTGAACATTTCAGTTATTTGCAACTTTTTAAAAAATAAATAACTGTATAAAGAACATCTTTGTGGGAAAGCTGGATGGCTCAGTGGGTTAAGCACTCACTTTGAAGCCCCGGGGACTGAGGATCGAATCCTGGCCCCGGCCCATGCAGACCCACATGCTGAACTGGGGTGTGCCCCCAGTTCAGTTCTTGCCGGGGCCTATGCATGAGGCTCCCGGCCCAGTTCCTGCCCTGTGCAGCCCTGTGCCCACCTGTGGAGTGAAACTATATGGAAAACTAATGTCAACTATGGAGACTGCTCTGGGCCCTCCCCCTTCTCTCTGTCTCTCTCTGTCTCTGTTTCTCTCTGTCAAAAATCAATAAAATAAATCTTTTAAAAAATTAAAAAAAGAACATCTTTGAGCCTAAAGAAAGCATTTTGCACATTTTATAACATTTTCTCAGGATGGTTTCCCAGCAGTGATATTATTTTGCCAGAGATATAAACTTTAAAGAGTC
>PVKE010021841.1:0-26125 GCA_004027555.1 Craseonycteris thonglongyai
TATGTGTGTGCTAACTTGCAGCATGCTTGCCGCTATACTATGGGTCACTATAAATATTATTAAACTATTTTACATTCTTTTCATGTATACCAAATCACCAAGATCAGGTATGCATTTTATATTTGCAACACACCTCAATTCAGACAAGTCATATTTCAAGTGCTATATAGCCACATGTGGCTAATTGCTACTATACCGAAGAGCACCACCACTCTAGGTAAATAGACATGTAAAAAAATGTACATTATGAATATGCCCATGTCCCTAAAAATGCTCATGGAATTCAAAAAGGTAGAAAGCATTCATCTGGAGAATCAGGGACAGCTCAGCCGTCATGTGGTTAGTATTTATCTGGCCACAGATTTAAGAACAAAGAATGTAAGCTAATGAACCTATTAGGGGTCAAAATGAACAAATACAAACTTGAGTTAAAAAAACAGAGTGTAGGGGATGCTGGCATGGTTCAGTGATTTGAGCACTTGCTTCACAATTGAGAGGTCCGGAGTTCAATTCCCAGCCCAGACCTGTGCAATGCCATATACTGAGCTGTGGCAGAACTGTAATTGATAACTGCCAAAATGGCTCAATAGTGAGGGTTCGGGCCTCATACAGGAGGCCCTTGATTCAGTTCCCACCCCACACAGCCCAACATCCACCTGTGGGGAATGATGTATAACTATGGAGACTGCTCTGGGCCCTCCCCACTTTTCTCTCTCTGTCTCTGTCTCTGTCTCTGTCTCTCTCTCTCTCTCTCACATACACACACATACCTTCTCTCAAACAATAAAATTTAAAACATAATAGAGTGTACATGAAGGAGAAAATAGATTTTAGTGTGTCTGGTATATGAAAGCTAGCTTTAAAGACTCTATTCCTCAATAAGTGAAATATTAACAATGAACTAAACAGCAGTAATGAAGTCTAGACAGAAAAGTGAGTAAAGAAATAAAAAAGACATAGAACAGACAGAATTAGTAGGTCTTTGGAGTCCAAGTAAAAATTTCCTACCAAAGAGATCCTGATATTTTGACCGGGTAAAAGCAGAAAAATAAGATCACCAAACAGATTGGAAATAGATAAGAAAGGAAATTCAATGAAATAGGCCACATTTGACAATTTGACTATATAATATTATATGTCAAAGAGTATTAATGTTAATAAATAAAATGTCTCAATTTTTCCATATCATCAGAAGTCCATGGTTTGAGAAACATCAGAACTCACATCATATGGTACTTATCCTAATAAAATACCCCATAATGTGGTGTGTAATCCACACAAATCAATCATCAAAATGACTGTTTTCAGGATCTAAGCTTCAACTAATTAACAATATAAGTGAATGTGTCACAAATAAGTGAGCATTTCTATGATAACACACTATAGTGAACAACTTCTCTAGCATTCTTTGTATGGTATTTATTGTATGTGTGAATTTTTTGGATGAAATTCTCAGAAGTTATTTTTACATCCCCTGTGTCTCAGTGAACATCCTGAAAAATTAACAAGATAAATATGTACATAATCCACTTTAACATCATTTTGTTTTTAATATTATGTTTTGTAACTTGTGACAGTAACAGAAAAACAAAGCAAAACAAAAAACAAGAAAAAAAAAACAAACAACCCAATAAACATGACCACGTTAGGAAGAAGAATATATTGTTTCAAGAATATTTTTGGCTCTTATTTTAATTCTTGTAATTTTAGGGTTTAAAAGCTCTAGGATTTAAATAATTCAGTTTCTGATAAAATATGTAGGAGCCGATTAGAAAATAATAAATCTACTACAAAGCTAACCTGTTAAAATTTTGCCTGCCACTTGGCCATGCATATTCTCTTTATATGAAGCAATTTTACTGGTTGCCTTTGGCTCAGAGATTCCTCACTGTATTTATTTTAATCGCCCAGGTCCTGTTCATAGAAACTTATACATACAGTAAATCAATGACCAAAAATACAAAAACAAATCATACACTGATGCCTTTAAAGGGAAAACTTGTAAGATCTTACAAATCAACCAGCTGTTCAAATAAATAATTTATGCTGCAGCTGGCTCTTACAGGGGTCTGGGTGTCCAATAGTAGCAGATGTCCTAGTTCTATAAATGTGCTTGTAGAGGCAGGTCCTAAATTGAGATTGAAACTAATTGTCATGCAAGCTTGCAAGTGAGCATCCAATTAGAGAAATAATAGATCAAATATGTATTTATTTAAAATTTTTTGTAGATATAGAGTAAAATGCTTTTCAGGTAAAAAGATATGAAAATACCTGTAGCCTCCAAAAGAGTGAACAGATCTCTGCACTCATTTTTTTGTTCATTTTAGGCAAGATCTTAGACTCCCCCACTTGCAAATAAGGTGTTTGTTTCAATTCAGAAATGTGTTTAGAATTTAGAGAAATGGCAATTCAAACAATTTGACAGAAATCTTTCTACAATGACACTTACTGATTTTTTTATTAAATTTATTGGGGTGACATTGGTTAGCAAAATCATATAGGTTTCAAGTGTACACACATTGCAATAGATGATGTATTACAGAAATGTACACTTAAAACTTATTTAGTGATTTAATGAGGACCTGTCTGAGTCAAGAATGGCCAGTAAACTAAATGCTAAGTTAAAAAATCTCACAGCAAATATTGAATAAAATCATTAACAAGTGACATGAACCCTGTCTTTAAAAATGTCCAGCTAAAGAAGAAAAGAGATTTGAATAAATAATATTTTAACCTCAACAAGTGAAGGGTGCACACGAAACAACAGCAGCATAGATAAGTACAATAGTAGCTCCTTCTCCATGATTTCACTTTCTTCAGTTCAGAACCAATGCCTGAAAATAGTAAATGTAAAATTACAGGAAAAAAAATTAAGTTTCAAAGTATGCGCTCTTCTGAGTAGCTAGCGTAATGAAATCTCAAGCTGTCCTGCTCCCTTCCATTCCGCCCCCCTACCCCCCACCTGCCCCTGCCAACCACAGCAAGAATCATCCCTTTGGCCTGCATAGCCATGTTGTATGGTATATGCTACCTATGAGTCACTTAGTAGCCTTCTAGGTTACTAGATTGAGTGTTGCAGTATCACAGTGCTTGTGTTCAAGTAACCCTCATAGTAAGCTAATGCTACATCATAATGCCTATGTCAGTCACCTCACTTCATCTCATCACATAGGCACTGTATCTCTCACATCATCAGAGAAGAAGGGCAAGTGCAATACAAGATATTTTGAAAAAGACCACATTCATATAACTTACTAATGTTTATTAATTGTTCTATTATTAATTATTATTGTCAATCTTTTACTTGTCTAATTCATAAACTACCATAGGTAGTTAGGTAGGTAGGTAGGTATAGAAAAAACCCCAGCATATTTCGTTTCCCATACTCTCCTGTTTCAAGTATCCACTGTGATAATGGAGACTACTGTATGGCCATCATGAGCAAGAGAGAAGGTTAGAGAAGTTTTCATAAAGAGGATGATTATCAAATTAGTTTGAAGCCTTGACAGACATTCCCTGAGCAAGCAACACAGCGGCAGGGAAAAGTATTCTAGGCAGAAGAAATAGCACGTGGAAGGTCAAGTACATTTGAAGTAGCATATTAATCAGGCTTGGAATGACTGAAATACAAAGTAATTTAGAAAGCAGGAACAACAGTCACGAGGAAGACAGGAGTTCATAAATAACCTTGTATAATATGCTAAAGAGCTTAGATTTTATCCCATAAGAAATGTAAGTCTACCTAAATTTTTTTATTAGATGTGGAGGAACATATATGGGATGGATTTCTCATATTAGAAGGTAAAATTCCTGCATTTCACAGCACTGACAAAAAAAAATACAGTATGAACACACTGGAAGCATAGATGAGAAAATACTGAAGTCATCTATATGAGAAAAGATGAAGATGTGAGGTAATACAATGAGGATTGAGGCTACTTATCTTTAGTTAAAACCAATCTATGTCTCCTCATTCAACCTAAGTAAGAGTCAAACTCTTGGTCTGAGCATTAAATTTTTCATAAATCTGAGCCAACCTTCCCTTTTTAACCTTTTAACTTATTCCCACACATACCCCTATACCAACTCCATTTCAATATCCTGGATCAATATTCCAAAATAAGATCTGGTCTTCCCCATCTGTGTCTTCCCTAAACCCAGTCATTCATCTTTATTCAGCAAAGTTAATTCAGCTCTTTGACAGCTTTGAGATCACTTCAATTTCATCCCTGTAATGCCAAAGACAATATATTTGAAGTGGTTGAATCTCAATAAATGTTTGTTTAATTGACTCTCTTGCCTTAGTAAGAAACAAACTCAGATAGTTCACATGTTTAACCAAAATAAAACAGATAAGTTAATGGCAAAGTTAGGGACAGAACTTAATCTAAGACTAAATTTCCAGGTGAATTCATCTTGACCATATATCATAAGACTCCTAATTGTAACAGTCAAATTGCCTCCACCTAGATATTCCTCCACCATTATAAACTCAATAGAGCCACGCCCAAATTAATTGACTTTTCAACTATTTCCTATCTCACATGCTCTTGCCAGTATCTGCTAATGAAATCACTAATGACACAGTTATCTAGATGTAAAACCTCAAATTCAGCTCGAATTCATCCATCTCCATCCATGACTTCAATTACTCCCCAAGTCCTGTCAATTTTACCTCTATGGTGCTTCTTCATTGCATTTCACTCTATGCTATACTTTTGAAATAAGATCCTAACAGTTCTCCCTCCTGCCATTAAACCCCTTTTAATCCAATTTGTTCTATATACCAAGACAAACTAATCTTCATAAAATACAATGTTAACCATGCCAATGCAAAGGTAAAATAAAGTTGCAATGCCATTGAACATTATTTTGGAGTGGTTAGCTAATATAATTAGCCAAGAAAATGAAATATTTAAAAGTATATATTACAAAAGAAATTGGGGGGGGGGATGATATTATTGAAATAAAATATCCCATTCTCAATAGCAATAATTGTTAAAAAAACAAACAAACAAAAAAACAACTCTGAAGATTAGACAATTAAAAATTCCTTATACTGAAAAGAAACTTAATAAATACGAACTACATAAAATTATATAATAATGTAAAATCAAAATCAGGAAAATAAAAATGTTTAAGTAAAGATTAATTCCATTTTCTTAAAATAATTAATATTATAAAAACGTCATGATTAAAAATGTGTTACACAATTTTAGTATTTGTCTTTTTTTACAGCTTTTGTTCTAAAAATCAGATATTTAAAAAATGAAAACAGAACTTATGTTCCCCAAAACTGAGAAATGTTTGGAAATAATAACAGTGTAAAGGAAACTTGTTCTACCAGAGTAGTAGTTAATTATCACTATGTTACAACTTACCACAAAATAAGGTGGTTAAAACAATGCCCATTTTTTACCTCACAGTTCTTTAGGTCAGAAGTTCAGGATCACATATGTGGGTTCTCTGCTCAGAGACTAAAATCAAAGGGTCAGCAGGCTGCATTCTCTTTTGGAGCTTGGGGCCTTTGAGATAGCAATGTGGGAAATAAGATTTATGTCTGTTGCTACTTCTCACTAAGAAACACTCCATCCTGTCTGTTTTAACAAGGCTAGATATGGAATTAAATATGTAGCCCAGCAGAGGTTCCATCATCCAGGCCACTGAATGATGGAAAGGGAAGTGCAGAAATAGTAGCTACATCATTATTTCTTTATACGTTTCACATCTTTACTTCATGTGTTTCACATCCTTACATATATATATATATATATATATAATAGCAATCCTCATGCCACCTTATTCTGTGAAATAAGGTTAAAATATCTCCTTTTATGGGACTAGTTACAGAGATTGTCACCTAAGCAGTCCCGCTCATTTTTAAGGTAATACTAAGTTTAGAATACATTATTCTAAATATATAATCTTCTGCTTTACAAATGTATGCATATTTTCACGTAGTCAAAGGCATTTTTTGGAAAAAGTGCTATTTGTCTAACCATATTTTAGGTAATACCTACATTTTCCTCAATAAAAAGAAAAAGAGTATGTGTATTTATTCCAAATGTATTCACGCTTACAGAATGTTAACAATGTATTGTAAAATCTGGTGCTGGTGGACAGCAACAGTTTGAAGAGCAACTGTAACACTATTTGAAGCAATTGTTATTTTTAAGACCTAGAGGAACACTCACAAAGGCTGTTGAAATAAGGATGGGTCCTTATTACAGGTATCTATCTAAAAGACAAATAATCAACTGGAAATTATCTTCTGTAAATTATGCCATGTAATAATTCTGTTTATTAAAAATAACTAGCATATAGTATTTCTAATCATGTTCAGCAAGGAATTGGTTCTCTCATCCCCAAATGGTCAAATCATCTTAGCAGGAACAATCAGTATACGGAGATTCCTTTGCAAATGTGGCTCTGCTTAAAGGGAATTTTTTCAACCTCTGAATACATTTATGCTGCAGGGTATTTACATTTAATCCTTTCCTCCTTCTAATCCACACTCTTGGAATAAAAATGAGAAGCTTTTGCATTTTAATGAATGCACAAATACAGTATCAATATTTACTCAACAATATTGTTTAAATTTCTCAGTGCACAGAGAAAATGGCCAACTCATTTCCATTGATAATTACTCAGCATAGGCTCAATTAGCTCACATCAGTGCTTTTATATCCTTGATAAATAGAGTAAGTTGGATAATTCCATGTATCTAAATACACATACTTTTTCTAATGCTCTGACAAGAAATAATATGTTAAATTTGCCAGTTTAAAAAATTAATATGCCAGTCTAAAACCAGAAATGCTTAATAAGAGCAAAAAATAAATAAATAATTTTCTAACAGAGGGGGTCACAAAGTATAGCAAAATAGTTTTCTGAATATCAGAGGTAAGAGGAAACTATACTTGATTAAAATTATACCTTAAATAAATTTGCATACAATTTTGCAATTAGAATCATTAAATACAAAACTATAAAAAGGTGAGTACAATTTGTCTCTCTTTTTAAAACATACCTGGAAAAAGTTTAAAATTTAGTTAAGTTTTTGGGGTTTTTTTTTTGGTTGTGTATATTATTTAATTATTTGCTTGCTTGCAAAAATATCCCAAGTTTTTCTCTTCTATTCTTCAGGATATTACTCTACTTGTATAAAGAAAATTATGCAAGTAAATCATCTAGTCTATCTATGGGGATCATATATCCCTAATCTCTTCTAACTTAAAAAGAATACAAAAATTTAGAGGTTTTTAAAAATTCAAAACACTGAAGATTCACTTATAATAAGCTAATCCCTGGTGGTTATGGTATATTTTTCTTTCTTCTAATAAAGAGTAAAGAGAAGTACCTCATTCCCAAGATAAACAAGGTATCTAAGCTTTACTAACTTTAATACTTGCTTGATTTTATATTTGGAGTCTTAATATACATCTATGGGTATAGTAGAAAAATTTGTATCTTATAACTAACAAGTCTGAAGTACAAGTGGAAGTTTATTCAGTAAATGGGCATGCTTAGGATTTGAGGATAACTAGTGTTATTTTAGGTAAGTACACCTTACCTCTGGGGTTTAGTCAAGGATAAGTCAAAATCTTAATAAATTTAAGAGGAATTAAATCATATAAAGTATCTTTTCTGATCACTTACAATGAAATTAGAAATTAATTATATGACATTGTAAAATTTACATATATATGGAGATCAAACAACATGCTACTGAAAAACCAACAGGTCAAAGAAGAAATCAGAAGATAAATCAAAAAATGCCTTCAGACCAACAAAATAAAAATATATCAAAATTTGTGGGATTCAGCAAAAGTAGTTAGATCTAAGAGAAAGTTCATAGTGATAAACATCTACCTGGAGACATAAGGTGAATCTCAAATAAACAACCTAATTTTATACCTCAACCAACTAGAAAAACACATGAAGCCCAATGTTAGTAGAAGAAAGGAAATAGACTAGAGCAAAAATAGAGACTAAAAATACAATAGATAAGATCAATGAAACTGGGAAGCCAGGATGGCTCAGTAGGTTAAGCGCTCACTTTGCAGCCCAGGGGGACCGGGGATCGAATCCTGGCCCGGGCCGATGTGGACCCACATGCTGAACTGGGGAGTGCCCCCAGTTCAGTTCTCACCGGGGTGAAGACCCCAGCCCAGTTCCTGCCCCGTGCAAGCCCCACTCCCACCTGTGGAATGAAACTATGTGGAAAAACAAATGGTGTGCAACTATGGAGACTGGTCTGGGCCCTCCCCCTTCTCTCTGTCTCTGTCTCTGTATCTCTCTCTGTCAAAAACAATAAAAATAAATCTTAAAAAACAAAAAAATGATCAATGAAACTAAGAGCTGGTTCAGAAAGGGCATGTTACTTTTTAGCTTTTTGGGTTCCTCTTTAGCCAGATGCATTAAAGTAGAATATCTGAAGATCGGGTGACCAAGTCTATCTTTTCAAAAGATCCTGAGGAGACTCTTTTGTGAAAACGTTAGAGATTTTTGTCCTTTAAGATATAAATATTAATCCCCAAAACACCCTTCCCCACCATCTTTTAGTGTATGAATCAGAGAAACAAAAGATCTCGTAAATAAGAAGGATGTTTTACAGACACATTAAAAAAAAAAAGTTCAATAACTAATTACTTTTCCTGGGGCTTAATGCTATTATTTTCTTTTATTGTTTTTGACAGAGACAGAGAGAAGAGGGAGGGCCCAGAGCAGTCTCCATAGTTGTACATCATCAGTTTTTCGACATGGTTTTGTTCCACACAGATGGGCAGAGGCCACACAGGGCTAGAATTCGTCCGGGGGCCTCCACATGGGAGGCATATGCCCCGCCCCCAAGCCAGGGGCCAAACAGGGGAGCGAGAACCAAACTGGGGGCCTCCCTCATGGGAAGTACCCTCCAGTTCAGTATATGGGTCAGCACCGGCCAGGACCAGGATTCAGTCCTCAGTCCCCAGGGCTGCAAAGCGAGTGCTTAACCCACTGAGGCATCCTGGCTTCCCCTTTATGCTATTTTTTTTTATTAAGTGTTTTTCTATGTATTTCAAAGAAAAATCAGTATAGTTGAAGTCCTCCCTTTAGTACCTAACACACATGAAAAGAAAGAAATATGTTAGGAAATGTTAAGATAATAAAGCTGAGTTCACGGTGTCAATATATGTTGTGAATTGCAGTAAAAGTCACTTATCAGTTACCTGTCGTCATCTGGGAAAGTGTTAAGTGTCTACATTACACTGGGAAAAATGGATTCCCCCTGGCTAGAGCTCCATACCCCTGATGATTTTAACTACTGGTTAATGCTGTTATCACTCAGGATGCTACTGGGTTTTAATGTGCCCTGTTGTGAGAATAGCTTGAGTTTTCTAAAATCCAGTTGCTAAGGGAACTTGGTAAATGGCAGGAAGCAATTATACAATAGGGCTCATGTTTACCTTCAACTAATTTATTATTTGAAGAAAAGAAATTGCTTTGAAAATGTGCATTACAGCAGCCTACAAGAAGTGCACAGAACACATTAATAGCTTGCCCAAGTGTTTACAACATACATTCAGAAGTGATCTGTCATATTCTATAAACAAGTTCACTTCCCTCAATGGAATAACTGTATTTAATGCCAATCGTGGATTTTTGGTTAAATGCTTCTCTAAGATTTAAGTTGTATTTTACATTAAAAACCAGCTGCTGCACACATATGAAACACAACTGAGCTGTATCACTCAAAAATAAATCATACTGTCTAAACCCTAGTCTTCCTCCTTGCTCTGATACATGTACATCCTATAGTCAATGAATGGCAAATACAACAGCAAAAACTGTACTGGACAAAGTTAAGCAGATAAGGAAGATTTTATTCAAGGCTATTGCAATAACCAAGAAAGGCCAGATTCAGTCTATCAACTCCATTCAAACAGCTGGAGGGTTTTAAGAGATTGTGGGGTGGAGGATGGGGGGGTGGGGGGTGGGGTCAGGGATCTTGGACCACCTGACTTTGCTAACTGGCTTTACCCAAAGAAAAAGTAAACTTTCTTATATTTTCACAGCTGGAGGTAGTTTTATAATTTGGAACAAAGTACCTACCAAAGTTTGGTCTCTAATCCTTGACAGAAATGGCCAGACAAGAGCCCCTATTTCCCTTGATGATTATATATATATATTTTTTAAGATTTATTTTTATTGTTTTTGACAGAGAGAGAGATACAGAGACTGAGTCAGAGAGAAGGGGTAGGGCCCAGAACAGTCTCCATAGTTGTACATCATTGGTGTTTTCACAGTTTCATTCCACAGGTGGGCACAGGGCTGCACAGGGCAGGAAGTGGGCTGAGATCTCACCCCGGTGAGAACCAAACTGGGTACACTCCCCAGTTCAGCATATGGGTCCACATGGGCCGGGGCCTGGATTTGATCCTCAGTCCCCAGGGCTACAAAGTGAGCACTTAACCCACTGAGCCATCCCAGCTTCCCCGATGATTATATTTCAAAGGGATGATTTCCAGATCTTTGAAAAAGACATTCCTCGAGGTATAAAATTGGCAAGTACACCTTTAAAAGGTTTACATCTCAAAGGGGAAAGAAAGAAAGTACAGTTGCAATTTTTCTGAAATAAGTACTCTAAAAAAAAAGGGGGGATATTAGGGGCCTAGAGTCAGGAAGAAGCCTATCTAAAGATTAGTCAGGATGAAGGAATCTTGAAGACTCTCTTGTTCAGCTAATTCGAAGAGTGAATTGGGGTAAAAAATTAGAGATAAAGATAATAAATTACTTCTTTAAGAAACTCCAGAATGAGTAGGTAAAGACAGATTGAGAGCTAGAAAGAATGCAGGATTAGAAGCTAAATGTAAATTATTATAATGGAAGAAAATTGTTTTATAATCTGAAGAAAATGACAGGGATATGATATAAAATCGTAGGGGTAACCATGGAAACAAAGACTTCCATCAAAAGAGTATTGGGCACAAAGTACACCCTCAAGGGTGAACAATGAGAGCTCCTCTTTCACTGAGACCATAAGGATAGAGGACTCAACAAAGACTTTTATAGTGTAGCTTAGCAGAACAAAAATATATGGAAATTAATTAAAATTAATTCCCCCCAAATAGAGGCCTGATGTCAGTAAGAACCTTCTGTTGTTGTTGTGTTGTTTTTGTTTGGTTTCATTTTTTACAAATTCATACTAAACTGATTAAAGTTAAAATTTAGTTAATATCATCTTGTTGACAATTCATATTTTACTACATTATTTTCAGGACTTAGAGAAAAAGTCCTACAGCTGATGACCTTAGAAATTACATGAACTCACTCATTGACCAGTCATGACCCTGTTATGTTTGGAGGAGTGACAAGCTATTAATAATCAATAGCTGTTTAGAGTGATAGTAGGAGTCTAAACTAACGGTTAAATGCAATCCAGTCTACAAGAAGAATGGTGTCATATTCTTGAGATTTTACTTGGATGACTGAATGCTGGAAAATTTCACGTGACAAAATAAAAATATACCTAAATATAAATGAGCTCTGGTAAGTAAATAAACCCCTAAATCATATATACCTAGAGTAGAAGCTTTTATATCTTGTGGAGGTGTGACACTCTTTAAGAGGTTGATAAAACCTTTAGACACATAAATTTTCTCTAGTATAAATGAACTTCATTGCCTTTGATCTCAGTTGGCAATGATGTCCTGGGATAAAACACAAAGAGCGTACCATATTTGAGGAGGAATAGAAAAATTATTAGAATGACATATTTTCATAAATGGATGTGGAGTTTCAGAATTTAAATAAATATTAATTTTTCTAGTTATCCATATTTCAATATTAGTTAGCAATTTTATGGATTTACATCAGTAATATTTCTGTACAAATGAGAATACTAAATTTAGACTCTTGTCTAAGATCTGAAGAAAACTTTTTTAGTATCCTTATCTGTGGGTCATATTCTCCTCTAACACAAAATTAAACCCAGTGGAAAATATTTGGTACTTCAAATGCTTCTCAGTAAATTAAAATGTTTACAATTAAAAATTCATTGCTAGTGTGAGGAGACATACATATAAAACATTTTTTCCTGGAAAATAAGAAACAAAATAACTAGAGGATCATGAACATCATAGCATTTAATAAAAGGAGTCTTTTAAAGAAATACATAATTTACACTTTTAATTTTACATCTAATTTAAAAAGTTGATTCACATAATTCTGAGTACTTCTTTGATCCTTGAGACAGTGTATATTAAAGAAGCTGTGTTATTTAACTTACCAAAATTGTTTTACTCTAGATCCTTCAAATAAGCAAGGAAACAAAAATACAAAGCATATAGTAGTATCAAAACAAAAACAAAAACAAAAACAAAAAACCAATAAATGAAATAAAATAAATAAAATAAGATAAAATGAAGACCAGCCTTAAAAATCTCACAAATGTACAAATGCACAAAACCATTTAAGCCACACAAGCAAAACTAAATCTATTTCATGAAATAAGTGACATTTACCAGGCTATTTCTTGTAAATGCCTCAAATAACTGATAATCACAAAAGGAACTGAAATCATCTTTCTAAAACGTTACAAGATAATCACATTTAACTAATCCCTTACTGGCTGTAAACCCCTTTTGTTATAAGCAATCCTTGTAAAGAATAAAAAACTCATTCATTTTCACTTTATAAGCCATCCTGTAACATCACGCTTCTGAGTTTCATACCAGTTTTGGGTTTGAAGTATCCCTATTCTCAAACAGTTTGTTTCTCACTCAATAAAATATTCATACCAAATAAAGGTTTCTTGGGAAGCCGGGATGGCTCAGTGGGTTGAGTGCTCACTTTGCAGGGCCAGGGACCGGGGATCGAGTCCGGGCCCTGGCCCGTGCGGACCCATATGCTGAACTGGGGAGTTCCCCCAGTTCAGTTCTCTCTCTGTCTCTGTGTGTCTCTCTCTCCCTCTCTCTGTCAAAAACAATAAATAAATAAATAAATAAAAATCAGTTTCGCTTTTAAAAATAAATAAATAAATAAAGGTCTCTGGATTGTCTTTTAATAGTACAAAACTAACAAAAATTTGAGACTGATTTCATTTGTTTGAAATGTTCAAGTTGATTAACAAGCATCTTTGATAATGGTAAGATCTAGAAAATAAGATTTTTCATCTCTAATAAAGTGATTCAAGAGAGGGGATGCCGGGATAACTCAGCTGTTGAGAGACCGTCTCATAATTGCAAGGTCCAGGGTTCAATTCCTGGCCCTGGCCCATGCAAACCCTTATGCTGAACTGCAGCGTAACTGATAACCACTGGGATGGCTCAGTGGTAAAGATTCTCACCTCCCATGTGGTTAAGCCTCCAGTTCAGTTTCCAACCTTCATGGCCCCACATCCACCTATGTGGAATAAAATCATGTCACAACTAATGACAATTATGGAGACTGCTCTGGGCCCTCCCCTCTTCTCTCTCTGTCTCTGTCTCTGTCTCTCTCTCTCTCTCTGTCTCTCTCTCTCTTTTTCTCTCTCATACACACTCACACCTTCTCTCAAAACAATAAATCTTAAAAAAACAAATAAAAAGGTGATTCAAAAGAATATTAAGGGGGAGTTATGGCACACAAAACTAGATGCATGACATGTTAACCAAACCTGCCTATATAAAGAGCAATGGCTTATTACAGAATAGGAACTACTTTAAACATCAAACCAGCTTTCAACATCACTGAATGAAGTAGTATTATAACAATTTAATATCTACTGCATTAGACCACAGTAGGTAAGTCTAGTGATTAATACTCACAAATGAAATCTGTATCTCAAGAGAAGAATAGAGTTCCAGGAACATTGGAGGGCAATAATTACCAATGTGGTCTCCAGGCTAATTACTTCAAACTTAAATAGCAGTGTTTATGATCTATCTGTTTTCAAGATATTAATTAACTATGAAAATGTACTTGTGATGGAATATATCGAGTAAATTTAATAGAAATGGAGCTCCGCTGTTTCACTAAGGTGCAGATCATGATCAATATTACAATTAGCTTTTGTGGGTAGCTATAATAATGCTTCCAGCTAGTTATACTGAAGGATAAGTAGACAAGAAGCAATGCCAACAATAAAAATCAATCATTAGTAATACCTTCTGAAGGGAAAATGTTCACCACAGCATAACTTTTTGTTGTACTTTTAACAACTTTTCATTCTTTCTTGATGCACAATAATACATAATAGCTATATTCCTAGCTACTTTCAATGTACGTACTGAAAAGAAAGATATAAGACACTCTGAGGGCACTGATAACACAGAAAGATAACTAGATACATGTATAGATAGATAGATCTAGATCCACTTAGTCTCAAAAGTCATAGTGCATTTTTAACCTTTAGATGCTATGAAAATCAGATCCAAAGATTGAAGCACTATTTTAGCCTATTAGAAAGCAATAGCAAATAATGACCAAGTTATATGAGGTTTGACAATTAAGTTTGCGAACTTGCCACTGTGTGCATACTTTGGAAGCACTGTACGAACAATTTAGTAAGGTTTCATAACCTTGGTATGTCAGTATCTCACAGCTGTGGTCGTGTTGACGTGTGGTGATACCTTGTTGAGTGGTGTTTATTATTGTTGCTGCATGTTTTTGTGTGCCATCATAAGAATGTTGGAGCTTGAATTAGAGCAATGAACAAACATTAAATTTCTTGTTAAACTTGGCAAGAGTGAAAGTGAAATTGGGAACATGTCAGTCCAAATTTATAGTGCCATGAAGAAAATGGTAGTGTACAAGTGGATTAAATGTTTTTCTGATGGAAGAGAAAGCTTTGCTGAGGAAGAGAGGCCAGGGTGGTCAATAACAAGCAGAACTGAGGAAAACATTGCAAAAATTCATCAAAGTGTGCCTCAAAATTGTCAGCTGACTGTGAGAAGGATAGCAGACCAAGTAAACATTGATAGAGAAAAAGGAAAATCTGAATTGGAAATCTTGGCATGAGAAAGGTGTGTGCAAATATGGCTCCAAAGGAGCTCACCAGTGAACAAAAGCAAAGGAGAGTCAAAGTTCGTCAAGACCTTTTGTGGAGGCAAGATGATGTTTGGGTCACTGGTGAAGAAAAATGTGTGTACCAATAACACCCTGAAATAAAGCATCAAAGAGCGCTATGATTTAGATTTTATCCACTAACTATGGCTATAATACAGAAAATTGTGACAGACAAATGTTTTACACTCAAACTAGAAGTTCAGAGGCAGGTTTCAAATGGAGATAGGCTCAACATTTCATAAATCACAGTTGGATATATCATTTAGAAGTATGGTGGTTAAATTCTTTTGGCTATACATGGACCCATAATTCTATTAACATGTGTATGATGCCTTTCAGCTTACAAAATATTTTAGTTACATGATCTCATAATACACTTATGGCTTTTTGTAGTACTCAGAGAAGATATTTTAATCTTCATTTTACGTATAAACCAATGTTTAGAAGATCAAAATAAAGTGACCAGTTAAATATTACTAAAAAGAATCCTGATTGCTTAATCAGAACATATACAAATATTTAGAAATGAATCACTGATAGTAAAATCTACCAATATATAAATAATGAAATATGGCATATGTAAAACAAACAAAACTCCTTTCAACTTTGTCTCAGTCAATATTCATTACGGTCTTCTGCTCTATCCACTCAGACATCCACTGGGATAGTCTTTCTCAGACCTCTTACCCTTCATCTAAAATCAGTTTCTTTAAAACATATGACTTTCTTATATGTGGGATATAAAACTGAAAGTAATCAAGAAACAAAAACTCAAGGACACAATTAATAGTTTAGTGGTTATCTGAGTTACCGGTAAGAGGGAAGGTGGGGAGGGAGAGGGCATCAAATATATGGTGATGGAAAGAGAAGTGACTCTGGGTGGTGAGCACATAATGCAATACATAAATGATATAATGTAGAATTATACACCCGGACCCTATGCAATTTTTTACAAACCAATGTCACCCCATTAAATTTAACAATTAAAAAAAAATGAAAATAAAAATAAAATAAAATTAGTTTCT
This sequence comes from Craseonycteris thonglongyai, assembly GCA_004027555.1. NCBI lineage: Eukaryota > Metazoa > Chordata > Mammalia > Chiroptera > Craseonycteridae > Craseonycteris > Craseonycteris thonglongyai. Next base: position 16,053 of record PVKE010021841.1, read on the forward strand.
TTAGAGTTGGGACTATGTATTGAACACCCTATGGACTTTTCCTCATAGCAGTGTCTAACTCCCTCAGGTTAGACAATAAGCCAACCATCCTTATGGTAAACTTAGACATGATGATTACCACACTTTCAAAAGAAAGTAGATATTTAATAATCTTTTGCTTCACTATGCCTATAAACTAGTGTAAAGATCCATTAATAATATAAAGGAAATGTTATTTTGTGAGAATATGCTGCAAGCTAACTTTAACTTTATCCAATCCACAATTCTAGCCTGGGCGAAGGTTAAAAACATGTCATAAACAAATTATGTTTGTAAACTATGGAAATAGAAATTAAGAAGAGATTCTGGTCCAGTCATATAATAAGTTAGAATCACCTGAAGTAATCATATATGAGTTTTCACCATGTATTTATCTTTGGAACATGTTCAATTCTTGATCTCATCATTAAGTATTATACACTCAGGCTTGTGGGATCAAGTAAGCTTTTTTGGCTCAATATCCCTCTCTTACTACCTCTTTTACTCCCTCCCTCCCCTTTTGGCCTGAGGACATCAAAACTCTCTTTTCATGAGAGGCATTTCAATAATATTTCATTGTAAATTGTATAATATTCTTTGTGTAGCATATTATAAAAGAATGGGCTGTATCACAAATTATAGGCACGTAAGTCTAAAGTACTTCTAAAATTTAGTTTTATTGTCTAAAGTGTGCTTTTTTAAGTTTAAACACACATCACACATTCAATGACTCAAATTCAACAACCTTCAAATAAATGAGCTATTTTAGGTATCATATTATTTTTCTAGGTTTCTCCTTAGCTAAAATGAAGAACTGTTAAAAAGGCAAGACCATTTTTTTACAGATCAGACATGGAAGAGAGAACATCGCATAAAACTACATGACCATTTGCAAACCTCAATACAAAGTCCAATGACCTGGTATGGTGTTCTGTGTACTGTACATCGTGTGTTCCCTTGTTCCAGTGGATTGCTGTTATTACATTCAAGAGAAAGCTTGTGTGTGTATATATGTGTATCCGTGTGTGTGAGAGAGAGAGAAAGACAGGCAGACAGAGACAGAGATGAGAAAACTTCAGATCTACCCTCTTAACCAACTTTCTATTATACAATGCAACATTAACTATAGTTACCATGCTACATATAAGCACTAATATCTGATTCATCTTATAACTGAAGTTTGTACCCTTTGACCAATATCTTTTCATTTCTTATGCCACCTCTCCAGCATCCAAAATTCTACTTTCTATTTCCTGAGTTTGATTTTTTAGATTCTGCTTATCAGTGAGATCACACAGTATTTGTCTTTTGTGCCTGTCTTATTTCATCTAGACTTATGTATTCCAGGTTCATCCATGGTGTTACAAATGGCAGGATTTCCTGTTTTTATGGCTGAAATAAAAACTCATGGACAAAGACAATAGTTTAGTTGTTACCAGAGGATAAGGAGGAAGGTGGGGTGGTGGAGGTGGGAGGGGGAGTCAAATATATGGTGATGGAAGAAGTACTAACCCTGGTTTGGTTCCCACCCTGTGTGGCCCCACATCCACCTGTGTGAAATGAAACCATGCCATAACTAACGATGTACAACTATGGAGACTGCTCTGGGGCTTCCCCCTTTTCTCTCTCTCTCTCTCTCTCTCTCTCTCTCTCTCTCTCTCTCTCTCTCTCTCTCTCTCTCTCTCTTCTCTCAAACAATAAAATAAATCTTTTTTTTTTTTAAGTATGCTGAGACAAATGAAATGAAAACTTGGTGGATGCTTGTGGGAGGACCCAATCCAAATGAGGATGTAGTTGAGTGTACAAGCTAACAGCGCTGTGTCCAGGTTGATAAATGGGACCATAGCCAGCAAGCCCACCAGCTGAGCGCACACTTGCCTTCTCAAAATGGCTCTTCTTCATATTGGGCCTAAACGATATTGCACAAGCTCCTACCTGGATCCATAAGGTCCCACAAAGGCTCTTTGGCCACAGGTGTATTGAGGGGATACATATTGGATACCTATTTATTTCACCTTCTTGCTAGCATCACACGCAGATGGATGCCATGGGTTTTTAAATGAGGATTCAATTGGCCTATATTATTTTTTCTTTTCTTAAAAATCTATTAATATGTTCCCTTTTTTAAATGCTCTTCAGGGGAAGCCAGGATGGCTCAGTGGTTTGAGCGTTTGCTTTGCAGTCCTGGGAACCAAGGATTGAATCCTGGCCCTGGCCTGTGCTAACCCACATGCTGAACTGGGGTGTGCTTCCCATGCAGGAGGCCCCCAGTTGGGTTCTTGCCCCCTGGTTCAGCCCCTGGCTTGAGGGGGCATACTTCCCATGAAGGAGGCCCCTAGCCTGGTTCCCGCTCTGCACGGCCCCCGCCCACCTGTGTGGAATGAAACCATGTTGAAAAACTGATGACGTACAACTATGAAGACTGTCCTGGGCCCTCCCCCTTCTCTCTGTCTCTCTCTGCCTCTGTCTCTCTCTGTCTCTGTCAAAAACAACAACAACAACAAACAATAAAAATAAATCTTTAAAATGCTCTCCAACCCCAAATTTTGTGACTAATAAACAAAGTGAAACCTGATCTTCTAAACAAACACTTTGTATAATCCCTGTCAACTACTACAGTTAAGCAAATTGATATAGATTCTACTCTAGGTAAAGAGGAGACATTTGTCCTACAGAATGAATTGGTTATATAGGAGAGTTTTATCCTGTATAAGCCTGTTTCTTGAAACAAATGCACAGAAAATATATGTGAAAATATTCTGTAAACTATAATTAATTATAGTATATTAGTTTTTTAATTACTACCACTGATTGTAGTAGTAGTAGTAATTAATAACAGTACTAACGATTTTTATAATTACTATGAGAAGTAGGCAACCATTTATCATAGGTCAAGGTGAAACAGGAAACATCCAAACCTTTTTCTTTTCCAGTCTTTTCTTTGTAGATTAACCTTCACTTTGATGAATTTCTTGTATTTCTCAGAATTTACTCAGTCCTGGAATTATGGTTGTTTTTGAACAGTATTTTCTGCATAGCTAAGCAAGTATGATTTAAATTTTAACATAATTCTGAATAAATTATGGCTCTAATTGTTCACTCTGCAAATAAGATTTTCTTTGTACTGTAAAGTAATTCCCCATATTTACATGTGATTATTGAGACATCTGGTAAAATAATCATACCAAATTATTTGCTTCCCTGGAAACTCTTCTAAAACTTTTGTCATATTATATAACACACTCATAAGGGCAGTAAAAGAAAATTTATTTTATAGAACATCATGGTCATTCTTTGCAGAAAACAGTACCTTTATAAACTGTATTCTAGACTATTTTGGCAAAGAAGAAAAATTGCTCCAAAGAAGAGATGACTTCAGGCACAGCAGAAAAATGATGTAAAGGTGTTATAAAAGTTTCCTTTGGGAACTATTGGTTCCCCCATATACAAAGATTTGAACTGGGCATTAGGCTGAAACAAAAACAAATGTCAGAACATGGGAGCAGAAGTTTAATCCAAATACAGATAAAAATCAATGGAATAACCAAATATAATTCCAGAAGATAATAACCTGAACAAATCAAAAAAAGAAAGAAGTTAAAAAAAAAAAAAAAAGTCCAGAGTAGATATTTGAGCTTCTCACATAAGGTCAGTTCCACTATAATACCTGTTTTAAATAATGAATTTGTTCCAACACAATTGGAACTTTGAGAAAAAAATTTAGCATAGCAAGAATTTTGTGTTTGCTTAAATGGGGTGCCATCTGCATAAAACACTTAGTGACAGCAGAAAACTGTACCCAGCTGAACAGAGAGCTATGTAAGAATATCCAAAACACACATATACACACACACACATACACAACCAGCCACTTCAGTTCACACCCATCCATAGATGGTATAACTTTACATATGTTTCAGTTAACACACTTTCCACTACTTCAAAATGACTCATAGCTACAACCTTTCCAACTCCTGCTCCATAAGTAAACTTTAGGTCTTAAAAAAAAAAATTAAATGCCATATTTATTGGTGTGTGTGTCATTTAACTTGTGTAAAAAAAAAGAAAGAAAAAAGGTATCCTTCTATTTTTTATTAGATTCCAAAACTTTTTCTGTGTCACTGACTGATCAAGTTTTTGAGAGTTCTGCTCATGTTCCTATTTTCTACATAATCTCCATGTTTTCTTTTTCTTGCATTATTTTGGATTGTAGGTGATTTATAAAAACATGTTTCATGTTATAGTTAAACTGACTGTACTGAAAAAAAAATGTATAATTCCAATGCTACATAAACCATTCCAGGAAAATTTATTCATCCATAAGATACTTATTTAGTATTTACCATGCAAGAAACATAGTAAATTAGGAATCATTTTTCTAGCCAATACTCTCACAATAATTAGCTGATATGATTTTTGAAACAAAAAAATTACGTATGCAGCATTGGGTTTTTATTATTTTTATTAAAGACATCTTTTTTTGATAATGACAGTTTTTCTTTGTTTAATTGGTTGTTCTTTTTCACTACACCTTTAAAAGCCTTTAAATCGTTTCATATCTGGTCAAGTTGATATTTTTAAGAACCTAATTTTTAAGTTGTAAGTAACAACTTTATTACTTCAAAAAGTCAAATGACAAGCACTTTTTAATAAAGTAATAGCACCACATAAAATAAAACTACAGACCAAGCCACTCATCTTTGAACCTGAATTTCATAATGCTAAACAAAATATAAGCAAGTGAATGGAATTCAAATGTATAGTAAAATAGCTATTTATCTCAGTAATGTCAGAATATTTTATTAATATACTAATATTTTAACATGAATCAGTATCATGTTAGAGGTACAATTAGGTGAAGAAGAAAATAAATTAAAAGTATGACCTAACTCAAATTGCTTTTGATGTAGTTCAATACCCATTCCTTATTTAAAAGCCAACAACAACAACAAAAACACCTTTCAGAAAAAATTATGGTTCAATCTTACATTTAATATTTAAAAATTGCCTGGGTAGGGTGGGGCTAATGTTTCATAGTATCAATTATAATTTCATTCTACAAGTGTTGAAATATACAAGAAATGAAGCAAAAATAACTATTATTAAAAATTCAGTACATTTCAAAACCATTTACTTAAAAAATAAAAGTAGAAGAGAACCAACTGAAAAATATGCCTATAATTAATGCTTGCTAAATGACTCTCTGTTGTTAGGTGCCAAAGAAATGAATTACTTAATAGATAAGGAAACTGTTACCAAACTGCTATGAGCAATAGTTAAGCAAAGAGAAAAACAAAAACAAAGCAAATAATAGCTAGCTTGAAATATGCTGCTAAGTAGATAAGAAACTCTACATTTCTATGAAAATCCATGTAAAATACTGTAACAATAAAGAAAAAAATAATGTTACTAAATGAGAATAGATTATTTATAAAAACTTATTATTCCCAAAATAACAATCCAGGGGGTGGGGGTGGTGGGGGTGGGTGGGAAATAAAAATAAATTTAATAAAATTACAGAAAAGTTTAACCAGAAAAGTTAACAAACATAAATAGCCAGAAAAATTAAAATAAAAATCTATAAGAATGTGCATTAACAGTTAAATAAATAAGCTCCATAATTATAACAGTGCAGTAGTAGCATGCAATCACAAAACATAAATAGAGGGCAAGATATAACTCAGAAGTTTTTAAGTATAGCATTTAACATGTGATAAATAAATCATCAAGTCAACAAAGAAAATGTGTTGTTGGGTAACTGCTAATATGGAAATAAAGAGTTGTTAGAAAAAGAATCAATCTAGGTGTTCAATTTCCACAGTACCCTAGAATGAATTCCAGATGGATTAAAGTGCTGAATATATATATTTTTAATCACAGTACTACTAGGAGAAAGAAAATAATACTAGAAGAAAAACACTAGAAGCAAGAATTCAAGGAACATTTATAATATATCTATTTCTTGATAAAAGACAGATTTCTAAGCATAAAAGTAGGTAAATCACAAAAATTTCCTATGTTAAATAAAAAGCAAAATAAATGACAAACTGAAATTGCTGAGCACAGGAAGTTCTCACTTAACGCAACAGTGCTGACAAAAGGAAGTCCAAACCTATAAAAAAAAATTTATGAGCTTATTTTGAGCCAAATCTGAGGACATGCCCAAAAGAAAGATCTCAAAAGATTGAGAAAATGTTCCAGAGAATTGCAGTTATTTTTTTATGCATTTGGAAACAAAGAATGAACTATAACAAAGGTTATATTAAAAAGCAAAATGGAGAGATACATAATTGTTTACACTGGTGGGTGCAGGATGGTTAACATTGAACATTTACAGTAAATAGAGATGGCATCTGAGCAACAAGGTAACAACGGGGAGTTTTGTGGTCTTGTGCTCTGGTGCAAGCGGTTATTTCTCCAAGGGGTCTGGTAAAGAAAATTTGTGACATTTCAAAGGTATGTTATTCTAGATGCATAATACAATGGGCAGGGATCACTTAAGGTAAAGACTGACCTTTGCGAATAAAGTTATAAGCTTGGACATGACTATTCACCATGACCTCCTCAGTTAGGAATTTATAATCAGACCGGGGGGTATGGATACTTTTGGTCACCGAGCTTGTCAGGCTTGCCACATAGTCTCATGAGTTTATAAGGTCTTTTATGTAGCCCTTTATACATTCACAATAGGTTTTAGCACTTTTAGCAAAATGGCGTATAATGGAACCAATTTTACCATAGGCTAGTTGATCCAAACAAGAGTTAAATTCCTACAGAATCTCCTCAACATTATAGCGAAAACACTGAACTAAAAGACATCAGTGGGGGATCTGCTGTATTTAAATATGAAAGGCCATTCAAATAGATATTTATAAACAATAACATTAAGATCACAAAAGAAAAATGGGTCAGGCACTGATCAGTTTATAAAAGGAAAAATACAGTGAGCAACCAAACACAGAAAAATAAAACCTTACTCTTAACCAGTGTGAATAGGAAGCAAAACAATCAAAAACAGTTTTTTATTTATTTTTAAGTAAGTTGCTGATCTTGCAATAACATGGATCTTCTCATATGCTATTACTGGGGTATTTTATTAGTTTACTATGGCTACCAAACAAAGTACCACAGCCGGGGTGGCTTAAACTATAGAAACTTATTTTCTCACAGTTCTGAAGACTAGATGTCTAAAATCAAGGTGTTAGGTTTCTCCAAAGATTTCTTGGTTTTTTGAAGGCCTATTTTTCTTTCTTTTGACTTATAGTGACTGTCTTTTCCCTGTATATTCATATGGTCTTCCCTCTGTGTGCATCTGTCCCCTAATCTCTTCCTGTAAAGACATCAGATATATTGAATTAGGGCCCACCCATGTGACATAATTTTACCTTACAAACCTCCTTAAGCCCCTACCTCCAATTATAGTCACCTCCTGAGACATTATACTTGGGGTTCAGACTTCAACACATGGATCTGTGGGCTAGAGGCACAACTTAGCCTATAACAGGTGTCTAAGTAAAAATGCACCAGCCAAGGAAGACTGCGTTCAAGGCTGTTACAATAGTGGGGAGAGGCCAGAGCTCAACATGAACTCTACTCCACTAAAATAAAGGGCTGGAGACTTTTAAGAGCGCAGGATGGGGGCTGATGTTGGGCCATCAGAGTTTGTTAAGAGGATGGGGAAATAGGGACCCTCTCTTCCTTGATGATTATGTGCCCAGATCTTTGAAAAAGATATTTCTGGGTAGCAAACTGGGATGGCATGAAGCCTTCAAAAACCTTGACATCTCAGAAGTAAGAGAAAGACTGGGAAATTACATGTTTTGTAAAGTAAATACACCAAGAAAAAGGAAGTCAGTGGCCTAGAGTCAGGAATAAGCCTGTCTAAAGTTTAATCAGTCTGAGAGAAATATTAAGGTCATCTTACTCAGGAGAGCTTAATTTTTTTCTAATCTTTCTTGTAAGCATTTTGAAATATGTATCAAAGTTCTTATCAACTTATACCTTTTTAACAATTTATTTCTTTGTAGGGATGTTAGTCCAAAGGAAAAAAATTATAAATGTATATAAAAATAAATATGTGTTTTCAAAGCAATGTTTATATTAAATAATTGTAAACTTCTTGTTTCCAAAATATACAATTAAGTGATTCTGATATGTATTTACCACAAAATATAATCTAATTGCTATCGTAGGATTTACTAGCAATTTTTATCATATAGAGAGTGCCTAGGGGGATGCCAGGATAGCTCAGCGGTTGAGGTCTTGCCTTTAAATTGCAAGGTCTGGGGTTTGATTCCTGACCCCGGCCAATGCAAACCCCATATGCTGAACTGTGGGACAACTGGTAACCACTGGATGGCTCAGCAGTGAGGGTTCTCACCTCTCTTGTTGGAGGCCCCCAGTTTGGTGACTGTCCCATGCGGCCCCACATCCACCTGTGTAGAATGAAACCATATCACAACTAATATACTTTTTTTTTTAAACAAAGAAACAATAAATTTGTGAAGAATTAACAGAACAAAGAAACTTAGGTTTAGGTGCCAATTAGCGAAGAACCTAAACAAAATTTGAGCTTTGGTAGTAAATCAGCAAACAAATAACGCTTTGCTAATATAGGCTTTCCGACATGAAATCCTTAGCTCTGGCAATAAGGATGTCTCTTTCAGACCCCTTGGAGCAATGAGGCCACCTTTCACAGGGGAGATTTATTTCCTATATTCGAAGAGACTAGGAAGGGTCAATGTGCCCTTCTTGAATCAGCTGCTTGTCAAATAGTAACTTTAATTCAAAGTAATTAATATGCCATTATGGGATATTTAGGGGTGACTGTCTTGAGCCCTGACATATACTCCATGGAACCTAGCAAGTTGCAATATGCCTAACAAGCACACAACAGATAAAAGTCAAACAGGAACAAACAAGACCAAATTTTTCCTTTTTCTACTGCAATACTTGATAAGCCTTTATTGACACAGAGCTATGTCAAGATACAGAGAGAATAAATCTGCCTTAAAATAATCCTAATTGGTATATCAATATAAACAATGATTATTCTAAAATGTAAATCAGCTCACTCATTTCTCTTTCCATTAAAGCCATTTTATAGTTTTCCATTTTTGATGGAATGAATTTCAAAATTCTTACAAGAGTTCACTAGACAATTTATAATCTGGTCCTACCAACTCTCCAACTTAACTATGCTTTGCAAATTGCAGCTATATATGAGGGCTGTCTGGAAAAAAATCCAGCCATTGTCAATGTAACAAGAATAGGTACATGGCTGGATACTTTCTGGACAGCCTTCATATACCTTCCTTGACTCCTACATATCCTACAGTACCCTACTCAACATGGGATTTACTAGCTCTACATAGATTCATAAAGCACACTGAAAGTTTCTATCCCACAGACCAAATCACCTTGATTTGTAAATCATAAATCTGCACCCCTTAAAAAATCATAAATTCTGTATTCATCATTCTTTCCAACACTTTCAACATGCATTGTGCATAGATGTACAGGAAATATTTAAGTGAATGGATGAATATTTAAAGTTTACTTAGAGTATCCAGGGAAAGAAAAAAAAAACTAATACTTATGGAATTAGTGTAATTTATGTATTATTTATTTTTTATAGGCTATGAAGTTATGAATCACTAAGAAAATGCCCAAGGATCCTCAGGTAGCTAATGAAGTTCAAAACTAGCACTTTGTGATATTTTCCGGCATGAGAGGAGAACGCCGATAACTGCCTGGGAAGGGCCTTGTGAACAGAGGGGAATCCACAGGGGAAACCCTGAGAAGAAACCTCAACTAAGAGAACCACACAACACGGAACAACACCCAAAGGTTAGACAAAAAAGGGGAGAGCGGGAGAGGAAAAGGGAAGCAGCGGTTCGGGGACAGAGACTCGGAGCGCGGCCCGGGGCTGGCAAAAACAAAGGGGGATTGGGGGACTACGGTCACAGTGGAGCTGGATCGAGGGCGGGCTGGAAGCCGAGACCTAGGGAGCGTGGAAGCCCCACAAGACTGTGGACAATTTAACATCCGAACTC
>PVKE010021842.1:0-26103 GCA_004027555.1 Craseonycteris thonglongyai
AGAGAAGGGGGAGGGCCCAGAACAGTCTCCATAGTTGCACATCATCAGCTTTTCCACATAGTTTCATTCCACAGGTGGGAGTGGGGCTGCACAGGGCAGGAACTGGGCCGGGGTCTCACCCCGGTGAGAACTGAACTGGGGGCACTCCCCAGCTCAGCATATGGGTCCACATGGGCCGGGGCCAGGATTTGATCCTTGGGGCTGCAAAGTGAGCGCCTAACCCACTGAGCCATCCCAGCTTCCTCTCCCCCTCCCCTCTTTTGATCCTCTGTGTCCCACCTCTAAAGTGCCAGCCATGCAAAAGCACCGAGTAAGTGGGGGCTGTCTGTTATTGCATTCTGTGATTGCCTCTTTCCAATGAAGTGGGAGAACGTTTGGGGGCCAGGACCTCTGCATCTCGGGAAAGACAATGCTTGAGGGGGACCCCAGAGGTATACTGTTCCTCTCCCTCACTTGATCGTGATTCCAGGTGGGCAGCACCATGCCAGCCCTCTGGAAACGGTCAAGTTGGGGAGAATTGACCAGGTTCCAGACCCCTAGGCCTCCCATCCACAGCCAGAACCTCTAAAACTCTGAAGTCACACCTGCCCCTCTGAGTCCCCTCTCCCAACTCCACCACAGAGCCTGCTGCCAGGATGAGGTTGTCACAGCAACACCCCTGCCCTGGAGGGCTGAGTGACCTGGTTCTAGTTAAGGAGCCCACGTGGGTAACAGCTCATTAGGCCTCCGCACACATTCTGGGTGTCACAGGCAGTATCACTCTGGGTGGTAATTAGCTATATCTGCAGGCCCAGTTGACTAATCCAAAGGGAAAGGGGTGTTTCCATATTTTGGCAGCTCTGGCCCAACCACCCTCCTTCTGAAAGGGAGGGAGGGGTCACTCCAGGTTATTCTTTTATCGCCTCCTTCCTGCTTGTTTGCTTCTTTCTCACCTTCCCCCAGAATCAAGCTTGAAATGTTAAGGGGGTACAGAGGAGGATGTTTTCATAGCATGATTGTGGGGGTCAGTATGAGGAGGTGAGTACAGGGCTGAGTATTGTAGGCCTTTTCTTCCCTAGGATCCCAATCCCTGGGTCAGCCACAGATACTTGGAGAACATTCTCCTTGCAATGCATTCCAAGCCCTTCCCAGGGCTCTCTGCCCTGCCATCAGGGGCTCTGTTCTCTCACTGGGGGACTCTCCAGGGCCAGCAAATTCCCAGGAGCCTCAGACTGGGGGCCCAGAGGGCCCGGTAGCTCCTGTCAGTGGGATGCTCCCCAGCATGTCTGGGGAATTGACTGCAGAGCACACCCAACGTCATCGGGCCTCCGTGCTGCCCCTTGCTCCACTCATTCACTGCGCAAATATGCGTAAAGGGCCCAGGGCCCATCAGACACTGTCTCAGGAATTGGAAAGACAAATAAAACCAAGCCCCTGCTTCCCTAGAGTTTATATTCCAATAGGGGTGAAGCCAACAGCCAACAATCAAATACAGACTATGTCAAGTATGGGCACGACTGAGGAAAGTTAGGGAGGGCAGGGGATGGAGGAAGCCTGGGGCAGGGTCTGAAGACCTGAATTAATTGAGGGAGGAAGCCATCTGAGGAAGAACATTCCAGGGGATGGAACATACAAAGACCCTGAGGCAGGACCGTGTTTGGCTGGTGTGAGATACAGGTGATAGATACAGAAGGGGCTGGAGTAAGCAGGGAGCCAGGGGTTGGGATGAGGGCGTGTGGGGATTACAGGCCCATGAGTGAGGCCTTTGGATCTTATTCCAAGGAAGATGAGAAACAACTGGAAGGTCTGAGCAGAGGAAGAACCTCACCTGAATTGTTTGTTTCCTCAAACACCTCACTTTCTTCCCTGAGAAGAGAAGCTAGGCCTTAAAGAGCTAGCCAGCCACCAAGAGGACACATATTTGTTTATGTACACAAAGATTGTACATGCTGTATTAAAAGAGGAGTATAAGGATGGATAGTGGCAGTTTCATCTGAAGAAGGGAGTGGACAGGGAGGGGGAGGAGAGAGGATGAAGGACTGATGTGTTACTCCCTTTATACTTGTATATTATTTGAATAGATGACACTGAAAATTACTTGGTATTTTTTACAAGTAACAACAGCAAATAAATACATATACACATACATGCGTATATATTCACACATATATACATACAGGAATACACCTATACAGAGACATCATATACACATGAGGACACACATACTCGCATACGTACTTTGAGCAGCCAGGTGTACCTACTTGAAGGCACTTCTCGTATACTATCTGGTGGGACACTGTCGTTACAATGTCTGAATAATCTATGGCACCCTTTTCCTGACGTTACACAGTGGCCGCAGGCATAGAGGCCTGGACCCCTTACCCTTACTTAGGACCACTCTGGAGGACCATCCCAGCTTTAGAACTTTCTGGAAGGTTGGCTGATGCCTCTGGAGACACTGCATGACAGCTCACTTTCCCCTTTCCTAAGGAACCTCCTCCATGCTGACCTCCGTCTCTGTTTCTGGGGACTAGCTCGCTCTGGCTGTGCTCATGTTGGGGGTCCACAGGCCCAGCGGCCTGGAGGTCCAGCCAGGCCTTACCTTGTCCTCCCCGTGGAAAGCCAGGCAGGAAGCCCAGCTCACTCCCCGGATGTACGCAGTTGCCATCTTGAGAATATCCAACTTGAAAGGTTGCTCGAGAAAAATGATGTAGTTTTCGGTGACCCCGAAGCTGTGGTAATAACTTGGGGAGAGGAGGGAGCAGGAGGCAATGGAGCAGAGCACCTCCGTGTGCTTCAAGGGGTTCTTCCTCTTCATCCCATCCTCTAGAACAAAAGCAACAAGCCTTAGGCACAGCGCAGGGCCTGGCTGCCCCAGACCCTGCCACATCACCTGCAGCTGAGCCTCTCCAACTGATCTGGTCACGAAGAAGAACCTTTGAATAAGGACCAACAAGTACACTAGATGAAGGTGTTGCTGCCTGGCTAACGCAGGGGCAAAGAACCAGAGTCCTTCCTGCTCAAGCCCACCCCGCTTGTGAGACCTGGTTCTACCATCTGAGAACATCGAACCACAGTCAGGCTTCTGGGCCAGGGGTTGGCAGCCTCAGTCCGGGAGCTAACCCAGCCTCCACCTGCTTCTGTATGAAGGTTTACTTGAAACACAGCCATGCTCCCTCCTCTATCCAGGCTCCATGGCTGCTTTGGCTTTCAAGCTACACCAGCGTTGTTGAGTACTTGTGACAGAGACTACATATCGGCAAAGCCTCAAGTATTTACTCTTGGACCCTTTACGGAAAAAGTTTGGCAATGCCTGCTCTGGAGCAATCCATCTCAAACTTTAATGTGCGTAGGGATCATCTAGGGATTGTGATGACGTGAGGAGTCTGAGTGTGTGGGCTGGGGCCTGAGGTTCTGCGTTTCTAGCAAGCACCCAGGTGATGGGCTGGCTTCCAGGCATACGCTTTGACATTTTACTGGGGACCATTATTTGACATTATGCGTTAACAGAAAAAATATATGTTGGCTTCTGCCTGCAGTTCCTGGTACAGAGCTCCTGAAGCCCTTGTCATTTCTTTCCTAAGTGATAAGCGCATTAGGCACATCTCTTGTTCTAACATTTGTCTTCGATGCAGTCCCTGACACAGGGCTCCCCAAACCTTTGTAAATTCGGAAGGGATAAGAGCACTAGGAGCATCTTTTGTCCGAATGAGGCAACTCTGGGTGGGCTCCGGGATGAGGGCTGGTCAGCAGAAGGATCAAGCTATGGATAGAAGCTTGAAATTCTCAGCGCCAGCCCCCATCCTCCAGAGAGGGGGGAGGGGCTGGAACTGGAGTGAATAATTGATCATGCCTATATGAGAAGAGCCTCTATAAAATCCCAGTCATATGGGGTTAGGAGAGCTTACAGGTGGGTGAACACATATAAAACGGGAGGAGGACGCACCCCAACTCCAAGAGGACAGAAGCGCTGTGCTCAGCATCCTCCCAGACCTCACCTGATGTATCTCTTCATCTGGCGGTTCACCTGTGTCCTTTTTCAGATCCTTTAACGGGTAAATGTAAACAAGTGTTTCCCGGGGTTCTGTAAGCCACTCTGGCAAATTAATCAAACCTGAGCAGGGGGTTGTGGGAACCCCCCAATTTGTAGCCATGTCACACAGAAGTTGTGAGTAACCTGGGGACCTACTACTTGCTATTGGCATCTTATGTGGGGTGGGAGCAGTCTTGTGGGACTGAGCCCTTATCCTGGGGGTTTAATACTATCAAGTAGGCAGCCTTAGAATTGAGTTAAATGATAGGACAGCAGTGGTAATGCAGAGAATTACTCAGTATAGGGAACTACCCCCCCCCACCCCCCATCCCCCCACCCCCACATCCCCTCACCCCCCACACACCTTGCCACACACACATCTAGTGTCAGAAATGTTATGAGCATGGTAGTAGTGTGAAAGTGAAGGAGACACACAGGAGAGAAGAAAAGCAGGGAAAATGAGTTTTTCTAATGCAGACATGTACTTCGCAGGGTATCTATGAATTTTTCTGGTCATTGCCCATTCTGAAACCCTTGGGAATGAGACTAAGTACCTACTGTGATGAGAGGCTTTTACATAGCTTGTGACCATCAGGGTAGGCTGTATTAATTCCCATTGTACAGATGGGAAATGGAGGCTGACTGAATGGTCCAGCATTATGGTCAAAGTTACAGCATTAAGCCAAGAAGACATAGCCCCTTAGTCTGGCTACCTCCCCTGTTATGTTACCGCTCATAACACTCACAGCATGAAGGAAAAGAGCAGAATGAAATGGAGTAGTCCAAGTACCTCACCCAGGGCCGAGACACTGAAGGTGCTCAGTACACACTCCGTTTTCTTATTCCTTTGTAAGGATGAGTCACTCACTGGCCAAAAGGCCTCCCCACCCAGGCCTGGGGCTGGTTTCTAATGAATTACCTGCAAGCGTCCCTACCTTCCTGTGGACACCTGTGCACACTGTAAACAGCTGGCTGTGGGAGGGAGGCTGTGGATTGTGGGTTAGTTCTTTTCTTCACAAAACAAATGGAGCACAAAGCAAACTGAAACGAAAAGCACCCTGGCCTGGCAGGCAGGAGATACCATAGATGTGATCCCGGGGAAGCCACTAGCATAACATGTGATGTTGCACGATGTGTGAGGCTCCTGTAAGCTGTGTGACTGTGGGCATGTCAGCTGATCCCCTCGGCCTCACAGTCCTCCTCTGTAATACGAGGTGGCAAAATCAAATGCCTAGACCATCCCCACGTCTGACATTCTAGGATTTCAGGACCCTCCATCCCTTTATCGGCGTAACCAATAGGAGTTCCATTGAACAAGAATACTCATTGTGCCTCTGACCTCAGGGGCTTGCTCACATCTGCCGGCTGAGCCTGCTATTAATAATTTGCTCAGGAGATACTGTGGGACTGTGGGGAGGGGGAGCAGCAGGGATCACAGACAGAAACCAATTTCCCTAAACCAGGTCAGGCTGAGCACCCTCCTAGTTCTGCCCTGTCTCCAGCCACCACCACAGTTCTGCCCTGTCTCCAGCCACATCTCTTTGGTGTGGCTCCCAGGAGGGTGCTGGGCCAATAAGGACTAGGAGCTCCGCCTTCCTCAGGAACATGCAATCACAATTGGCCTGGGCGTCCCTCCAGGATCCCGGCACTAAGTGGAGAAAGTCCAGAAGGCCTGGAGAACAGGGTGGGGACCTGGAATAGATCCCAGCAGGGCTGAGCGCCCTGAACAACCCTGGGAACCTGGCTTCCGGGGCTGGAATGAAAGTGGGTGGCACAGCCCTGACGTACAAAGGTTTGTCAGAAGACTGAAAAAATGACTGCAAGGAAGAAAGGAGTGAGGGAGTGAGGGACGGAAGGAGGGAAGGCAGGAAGGAAGATTGGTAGATAATTGAGTGATAGATGGATGGATGGATGGGTGTAGGGGATGGGTGTAGGATGGATGGATGAATGGATGGGTGTAGGATGGATGGATGAGTATGTAAGATGGATGGATGGGTGTAGGATAGATGGATGGGTGTAGGATAGATGGATGAGTGTATGATGGATGGATGAGTAGGTGGGTGGATGGATGGGTGGTGGATGATAGACTCGTGGATAAATTAATGAATTAATGAACTGGAACCTAAAAGTAAGTTAGAGTAGTAAAGGGATTCACTTCTTCCAAAAGGAAGCATAGCAGCACCTCTTTTCTCATAAAAGAAAAGTAAGTTCATGTCATCTGAATCATCTTAGGAAGAAAGTATCAGGTTGAGTCTTGTGTCTTCAACAAAAGTCTGCACTCTTCAGACGGAGCCACCCTTGGCACGTGTGTGTGCGCTTCATTCTATCCTCAGAATGACCTACCTGATACTGTGGCAGGGATCTTAAACATCACATATTTTGTCTTTCCCTTGTCCACAATGGCTGTGCCCATGTTGAGAACATTTCCATCCGCATCATAATGAGGATGTGACGTTGCCAGGTTTACAGCCACGTATTTGCGATAATCAACCTGCAAAATATGACAGGCACCTAGTTTAAAAGGGGGAGAGGAAAAAAATCCTCTGAAAGGTGGACTGATTCTAGCCTCAGAGATGATGGTTATTTTTGCACATCTCATCTGAATGTAAGGCAGACTTCATAAAGAGGATGTTTACTCTTGCAACCTGATATAACCTCGTGGGACGCCTCCTACAGTGAATCAGTTGCAGAGGGGCTCATGAGCTGTGTGCGTTTTCGATGGTAGTGTTTCTGGATCCTGTTACTTGGCCATGACGGAGGTCCTCAGCTTGAAGACAGAGTTCTCAGCAATGACCTCTGGGGCAGAGGGACTGCCTTTAGTGCTAATCTTAGCCACTGCTCTGTCATTCTGCTTAAGTCAATTAAAACCACCCGTTTTGCATTCCACAGTAGCAGAAATCTCTAGGCCTCTCTTGCAGGATCAGAGAGGTTACAAAAACATTTGGTCAAAGCAAAATTCAACTAACAAGCTCCATAGCGACCCGACTCTTGAACAGACCACAACCATAAAACAATGGGGTGGCCAGCGACCCAGCTGTCCATCCTTCCTCTCCCAGAATAGCACAACCTCCAACCAAAAGCCAGGCAATGCTCTCTTCTCTCCCAGTATTTCCTCTCTGCAACTTTGTGGGTCACATATCTTTGGACCTATGCCACCTAGCTTAAAAGGAGCTGGACAAAATTTCACAGCTAAGAAAAGAATTCCTTTTCAACAGATCATTAAAATGTTTTATGAAGACATTGAGGCTTTGAACAGCCAGCTGGAGAAAATTGAAATTGGGTCTATTGACTTTCACAAAAATATTGACTTGATTCTAACCAGGAAGGTATCTGCTTGGGCATTTATTTTTGTACCCTTGCTCTCTACCTAATGCTTCCCTCTTCCTATCAATACAAGGTAGGGCTTCTGGGAGTCCTGGGTGTTCTAGCACATTCATTCATTTAGACTCCCATTGAGTTCCCACTCAGTGCCAAGGACTATGAACTCTGTTATGGGGTTGTGTCTTCCCAAAAGATATGTTGAAATCCTAACTCCTGGTACATGTGTGTGGAAATGGGGTCTTTGTAGATGTGATCAAGTTAAAATGAAATCATGCTGGATTAGAGCAGGCCTCATTCAATGATTTATATTGTTAGAAGAAATTGGAGTGCTTCATCCATCTATCAGCCAAGGAACACCAAGAATTGCTGGCAACCACCAGAAACTGGAGTGATCCTCCCCTAGAGCCGAGAGAGAGAGAGAGAGAGAGAGAGAGAGAGAGAGAGAGAGAGAGAGAGAATGGCCCTGCTGACATGTTGATTTCAGGCTTCTAGCCCACAGAGCTAGAAAATGAATTTCTATGGTTTTAAGCCACCTCGTTTGTAGTACTTGTTGTTGTAGCCCTAGGAACAAACATAGACCGAAAGATGGAAAGATACAGTCCCAGACATAAGGGAGCTTGGAATCTAGTGTAAGTTCTGTGCTGAGGAAACTCAAGAGCCAGTGGCAGAGAGGATGGGACTCCACCTGTGAGTTCCTACAGGCCACCAGGCCTCACCCAGGGGGTCCCTGCCTTGGCTGTAGATTTGCTGATACCTTGTCCAGAGTTTCTAGAGTCTGTGGGTTGATTTTTCTGATGTAGTTGGTCTCCGTGGTTGCATAGAAGTCTTCCCCACATTTCATGATGTTAATCAGGCAGTTGTCTGTGAAATCAGGGATGGTGTGGGACAGGTAGGAGAAAGCTCTGGGGAGAAAAGCAAATCAGTGGGTCAATGGCTGTGTCCACCCTGCTAGAAAGTTCTGCTTGAGATGGTTTTAGTTTTTGTACTACTTAAGATGCTCTACTTTAACTAAGGAAGAACGACTAGCTCCCAATGGGTTACTTGAAGAATCTTGAAGACTCAGATGTCAAGTTGCCCTAAGACACCACCATGTCAAATCATTCAAGGAGTGAGTCAGCTGGGACAACATGACCACCAACTGAGCCCTCCTCAGCTCTCAAAAATCCAAAGGTCTCCCTCACTGGAGCCAGGAAGAGTTAGTCATTTGTTCTGAAGTATTTTAAGAAGCTCGACAGAAATCATACATGTACCCATAATGACCCCCAAAGACTAGCAAAACAGCTAATCCCTGCTTTTGGCAGGAAAGTGAGCCCACACTTGTTACCTCAAATAAGTTTTTTTTAAAAAAAGGGAAAGCAAACTAGTCTTGAGTTAAGAATTCATAACGAATTAGATCATATGGCAAGCTCAACGCAGGAAGAAAAAGCTTGTATCAGTGTACCGTACTGGTCAGTGCTCCCCCTACTGGCAAATAATGTAACATCAAGGATGGTCCACCGGTTGTGGTTTTAAACTCATTGCCTCCCCACTCCACTTTTCCTCACTGGTTCTACCTCTGTCTACAAATGAGAGTCCAGTGTAGTTCCGGCAAAGCAGACGCAATCCTCTATCTCTGGGCCAGTCTACCTCTAACATATATCATGGCTCTTCTACATCTAAAGAGTATCAGAAGGAGGTACTGACAGCAGACCTGATTCCGTGGCCAACAATTTAATTACTGAACATGTAATATATTCATATGCGTCATAACCCAGATCATTTAAAATGTATCCGACCAAAAATCTTCCCTTGTCTTTCCCCTCATTTGTCAGTTTCCCACTCCTTTATGTATCCTTCCAGAGTTCCCTTATGCATGTACAAGCAAACCTCAATCTAGATTTCCTTCTTTCCTTTTACACAAATTATAGCGTATTATTTTCTCTTATATACCTTGCTTTTTTTTTTGCTTTTTTTTCTCCACTTAATATATCTTGGAAATCTTTTCATTCAATGCATAGAAAGCATCCTCTTTCCTTTTTACTTCTGCCTGGTATAGTGTGTGTCGTTTTACTACTAATTTATTTAACCGTTCTTCTATTGATGAACATTGGGGTATTTTCAGTTTCTCATTATAATAAATAATGCAGCCATGAATAACTTTATACGGTTGTAATTTAAGATGCGAACAAGTGTATCTCTAGACAATTGAAGGGAGTGTGAATTTGTAATTTTGATAGGTAATTCCAAATTGCTCTCACACCAGCCATGTGGAAGAACACCTAATGATCTGTCAGATGTTCTGCCTCTCTTGCCATCAATGATCCAGAATTGCAGAGCATATTCAAAGGCCAGTCACATGAAATTTTCATCTATCCTCCCCTACAGACAATTGTCAGAAGATCAAACATTGGTTGTTTTGACCATCAAGGATATAGAAATGCATGACCAGATTAAAAATGGATAGTTACTTGGAAAATATGTTTTTGCAGGGGTCTGGATAGGCCATTGTTCCAAACTCTGACACCACAATCCTGTTTGCCTCAATATTGGCGTTGTATGTGTCACTTCTCAGGTATTTGCTCCTGTAATGAACTTCACCTGAAAGAGAAAATGCAGAATCACTTCATGCTGACACCTTTACAGGGCTTTAATGTTGGTTTAGCTATTCCAAGGGTTTTACTGGAGGGAAGTGATATAAAGTATGGATATAATGGTGAGCAGGACAGGCAAAAGCTCTACTCCCGAGGACAGTCTAGTTTCCATGTGAACATAAATCCTTTCTCCATCATCTACTAGCCATGCACTTGACCCTGTGTCAGAGGGGATAGCCAGTCCCCTTTGCTGTGATGTGAAGATTATGATACCTTCTTACAGAGTTGCTGTGACATTTAAGTCCTGTAAAGAACTTAGCAGATAATAGGTACTCAATAAAAGCTACATGTTATTGAGATAAAGTGGGTAGAGTGGTCAGGGCTTTGGCTCTAGGTCAGTCCCAATCTAAGTCCTGTGACCTTGAGTGTCCATTCATCTCATTGAATCTCAGTTTCCTTAACTGGAAGTTGGGGATCATATAGTCCTCCACAACTAATGTTGGCAGTTTTAAATGAGACGGAATGATATAAGGAGTTGGAGCCGTTGTCACACATTGATAAGTGATGACTGTTGAAATTCTGGATTGACCAACAAAATCCTGGAGGCCGGAAGACTCAGCATGGGGCTGGTGAGGCCACACACACTGGTCTCAGCCACATGCTACACAGAACCTGTTTTAGTGCCACCTTGGTCTTCCCTTGAGCTGGCCTGTCCTCTGGTCTCTTTCTCTGAGGGTCATCACGCATACCAGCTAAGGTGCTTTGGGCTCTGTGGTGCTTCACCTAAAATGCTGATTCTGTTCACTTGAAACATAAACCCCAGCCCAGGCTGGTTGTTGACAGGCAGCCCATTTCTTATAAACAACCAATCCCAGAGTACGGAGCACTCAGGGGCCAGCGGGAAATGTGTCTCTGGAATTGCTCAAAGCTGACACTCAACTCAGTGGCTGAGATTCAAGAAGGAGCCACCACACAGTCCCTACCACCCTGCATGTGGGAAAGTCCAGATAGCCACATTCCTTCTAAAGGGACACAAGTAAACAGACTCCTGCCTGGAATCTTCTAGAACTGGGTCTGGCTTGGGGGGAGGAAAAGGTATACACACACATTCACTTATGTATATATGTATGTATGTACATACACACACACACACACATTTAGGAAGCAAACTTTCCAAAAGGCTACTTTAGAGCGATACCAATGGAAAAAGTCATATTCAGGAAGGCTAAATTCTCAAGAGCTCTTTTGGCTGTAATTCTTGGTGACTTTGGCTCTTAGAAGTCACATGTTCAAATCCTCCTGGGACAGTAACTTTGCCTCTTGTTAAAAAATTATTGGGAATGCTGGGATGGCTCAGCAGGTTGAGTGCTTGTCTTGCAGCCCTGGGGTCCAAGGATCAAATCCTGACCCTGGCCCGTGCGAACCCATATACTGAACTAGGGTGTGCCTCCAGTTTGGTTCTCACCAGGGCGAGCTCCATACAGGAGGCCCCCAGCCTCATTCCTGCCCTGTGCAGCCCCATGCCCACCTGTGGAGTGAAACTATGTAGAAAACCAATGATGTGCAATGATGGAGACTGCTCTGGGCCCTCCCCCCTTCTCTCTGTCTCACTTTCTCTGTCAAAAACAATAAAAGGGGAAGCTGGGATGGCTCAGCAGGTTAAGAGCTCGCTTTGAAGCCCTGGGGACTGAGGATCGAATCCCGGCCCCGGCCCAGGTGAACCCACATGCTGAACTGGGGTGTGCCCCCGGTTCAGTTCTTGCCGGGGCGTTTGTTGGAGGCTCCTGGCCCAGTTCCTGCCCTGTGCAGCCCTGTGCCCACCTGTGGAGTAAAACTATATGGAAAACTAATGTCAACTATGGAGACTGCCTTGGGCTCTCCCCCTTCTCTCTGTCTCTGTTTCTCTCTGTCAAAAATCAAAAAAATCTTTAAAAAAACACAAAAAACCCAATAAAAATAAATCTTTAAAAAATTATTGAATATATTGCTGAGGGATACCTGTGTTCACACATCTCTATTCCTGCTTTAATTTTTAATTTTTTTTTTGATAGAGAGAGAGAGAGATACAGAGACAGAGAGAGAACTGAACTGGGAACTCCCCAGTTCAGCACATGGGTCCGCAGGGGCCGGGACTGGGACTCGATCCTTGGTCCGCAGCGCTGCAAAGCAAGCGCTCAACCCACTGACCCATCCCGGCTTCCCCTATTCCTGCTTTAGAAAAATGGTTTACTTTGAAATCAATTTAAACTTACAGAGAAGAACACTCCTGTATACCCTTCCTCTAGCTTCCCCTTCCCCACTCTGCCTCTTGTATTCCAATCTTTGTTAGCTTTTTAAATCATTAACTTCTCTGGCTTCTGCTGAAGGCCACAAGCCATTTTTATTTGTTTTCTAGTTCCAAAGTCTTAGTGGTTTGGCACTAATTTAGGTTCACCATGATGGCTGTACATTAGAATTACTTGGAACTTTTCAAAAAATCACAGAAGCCTGAGCCCCACCCCACAGCACCCTGATGGGCTTGGGACTGGGAAGCCAGGCTGAAGGGTTTATTCAACCTCAGGGTGCTCAGGGTCATTGGGGAACTGTGTTAGAAACACAAGATGCTCTGTCCCCAATCTTCAGGGTTTTGATTCATTCAAGCCGTAAGGGGATGAGAGAGAGAGCGTGTGTGTATGTATTTGCAGCTTTAATGAGCATCCTAGGGGATTCCAATATAGGAAAGGTTCACAGATCAGCTTTTGATAAATACTGGCTTTGTGTTCTCTGCAAATACAAGAACGCTCTTGAATCATGATAATAATACTTAACATTTTTTATTTCTATTTCTGCTGATAGACAATGGGGAGCCACAGTGTTCTAGAGCAGAGGAGAGGAGAGACAAGGCTACACTGTGCCACATCGATATTGGAAATCTGGCAACCTTGAGAGGATTGGGCTGGCAGGATGGGGTAATGGTGGCACAATTGCATAATGGTTACGACTTCGTATTCTGAATTTAGAGAACACTAGTTTTATATCTGACTTCTAATGCTTCTTAGCTGTGTGCACTTGGGAAAAGTTCCTTAGCCTTTCTGAGCCTTAGATGCTTATCTGTCAACTCAAGATAGTAACAGTGGTACCCACTGCAGGAACTATCGTGAGGAATGAGGTGTGGATGGGCCTGAAACACTTAGGCCAGTGGCCAGCAAGCACTTCCTGTAGTGAGTATTAGAGATGGGTTAGGAAAGTATTGCTCCCTTGTATAATACCAAAACAATCTTTATCTTGTTTGTGTCATGTCAGCTCCATAAAGAGTGCCAAAGTGCCCCCTATGGACCAGGCCCATGCTAGGTGATGAAGATAACGATAATTTGAAAAGAGTACCTCCCACCTTATGAGGGAGAATGGCAAACTGATCATTCCAAAGCAGAGAAAGGCATGCCCAGAGTCAAGAGCAGGACAGGGAAGGATGAGGAATTGGGTGTACTCTCCATACTTTCCAGTCAGTTCCAGATTATGAATAGTCTTTCAGTAGCTAGGGAAAGACTGTCCCTCCCTAGGCTAGCCAGTTCTTGGAAGGGCTCAGCATGTCTTGGATATGCAAACAAACCAGTCCAGAGCCAGACCTCCTCTATCTGGTCCATTCATCCTTGGAGGCAAAAGTCTTCCTTAAGCATCCCAGCGCTAGGCTCCAGGCAGCTACAGACCACCGCTATAGCCTGAAGCTCATGGAAATTATTCACACAAGCCAATCCTAAACTCTGTCTGCTGGCCTGTCTTGCTTTTCCCTTGAAACCCCAACAAAGATAGTGGCCTAAGCACTTTTCCTGTTCCCCATCTTCTGTCCCCTGACCACCCTGGTGTTTTCCCATGTGGCCTCGCATGATGTGCTATGCCTCCTGTCCTTAGGCCCTGTAGTGTAAGAATCGTTTTCCTGAGCTTTTCTGTGTCTCCTCATACCCATCTGATCGCCTCGTGAAAGAATACCAAATACCTACTTACCTTTGACAATGAATTTTTAGTTAGAAAACCTACTGGAAGCTTTTAGAAAGTCTAAACAACGTGGGATAACTTTGGTCATTTGTCTATTTATCCCATTTAAGGATTTTGGTGGATAGCGGTCATGAGTCTGCAAAATAGCCAGGCCTCAGTTACCCCAGACCTCTCTGAAGGTCTCTAGGGCAGGGTGCCAGAGCCACTGCATGATAAGCAACCTGCCATTTCTCAGGTAATTGGTGTGTGTGCGCGTGCATGTGCGCTGGGTTGGGAATAGGTGATAATAGCTGCAAACTTGAACTCTTGACAACTCCAGTTCAGATCCCAGCCCCACCTCAGTGACCTTGCATAAGTTAATCAACCTCTCTCATGTTTCCATTTCTATATCTGCAAAGAGGGGACAAAAACACCTCCCCCATAGCATTACTGTGAGCCTCAGAAAAGGGCCACAGAAGACCTTGCGGCCCTCCTCATCCAGAACATTTATTTCCCCCAGAACCACTGTGACT
Source organism: Craseonycteris thonglongyai (assembly GCA_004027555.1). Lineage (NCBI taxonomy): Eukaryota > Metazoa > Chordata > Mammalia > Chiroptera > Craseonycteridae > Craseonycteris > Craseonycteris thonglongyai. The sequence continues at coordinate 14,388 of PVKE010021842.1, forward strand.
TCTGTCTAGAAAAGGAGGAAACTGCTTAGGCTTAGGGCTGTTGGGAAACATGGACCCACCCACCCTGAGTGTCAGTAAAATCTGTAAGTTTTTGCAAACTCAGAGCTCATGGTTTTCACACATGGTGTCTCCTCCATTCCTAAAATGTTTGAGCAGGTCACTGCACTTAAAAAATAATTGCTGACCAGCTTGAAAGAAACAATAGTTATGCAAAAATAATAGCTAGTGCTTACTGAGCACATATTATGGGCCAGACATTACGCAGAGCTCTTTACACATATTAATTTCCTTTAAATCCCACAGTAACTCTATGAGATATGCTCCTGATAGCTTCATTTCACAGGGAAGACTGAGACACAGAGAGAGATTCAATAACTTGGTCAAGGTCACATATCTTAGTCGCATGTTAGCTAGGTTGGTGGAGCTGGGATTAAAATGCAGGGACAATGATGGTGGTTTTTAATCTACTGAGCATCATTTATCAGGTATCAGGTGCTTGCTAAACAGCTATACTTTTAATCATCACAACAACTCTCTAGGGCAGATAATTAAGCTCTTCTTACTGATGAGAAAATTGAGGCCAAGGGAGGTGATCTCAGTTTTCCCATGCTAGAACACAAGGGTTAAAGAAAACTTTCACCAAGCAGAAGTTCTTGGACCCATATTTGGCCACTGTATGATCCTGAGACTACAGAAGCCTCAGACAGCCCATCTCGAATCTCTTCAAGAACTCAGCTCAGCTGCTATTACTGACATAAACCTCCTCACTGGCCAACAACAAAAAGTTTACAATTCACTTCTTGAGCCAGTCACCTGACCTCAGATTTCACCTTATTTGTGGCACTTCCTACATTCTGCCCTATATTTAGTGTCCTCTCAGGGAGAGCCACTGAACATTACTTGAGTGACATGGCTCTCCTTTGCCTGGTGAGCAATACCTTTAGCTTTGTTCTTTTCAGCTCTGTATTCTCCTTTCATTCCAAAGTCTGTAATGTTGCACCTGCTCTTGCCCACCTTATTGAGAATGCATATTATTTTGTAAGTTAAACTCTTTGAAAAAGAACCTTGGCCACCTTTCCAGAAAGTTTGTTATGATAGGCTGAATAATTGCCTCCTGAAAGCAACCGTGTTCTAATCCTTAGAACTGTGAATCATGGTACCTGACAGGGCTGGAGGGACTTTATAGGTGCGATGAAATTAAGGGTGTTGAGAGCAGAGATTACCGTTGATTGTCTGAGTGGGTCCAATGAAATCACAAAAGTCCATACAAGAGGGAGACAGGAAGGTTAGAGTCAGAGATGTGATGATAGAATCAGAGAGAGAGAGAGAGAGAGAGAGAGAGATTGATTGATTGCTGGCTTTGAAGATGAAGATGGGGCTATAAGACAAGAAATGCAGGTAGCTTCTAGAAGCTAGATAAGGCAAGAGAGTGGCTTATCTCCTAGGGCAGGGCTAGGCAAGACATTGATTGCAGTCCACCAGTGGACAGCCAAGCAATTTTGGTGTGACTGCCTGAATTAAGAAAAAAGTGTTGAAGTGGATGCTACATTACGCCAGGGCCTAGTGGCTAGGCAGCTAGACATAAAAGAAACATTTTTTCTCACACGTGTACAGCTGCTAGGGGTGAGAATCATCTATTTACAAGCAAGGTGGCTGTATATATACTTAAATAAGCAAAAACAAATAGCTAGTGGACCTCGACACTTGAAAAGTAGAAGTAGCCCTTGCCCTGAAAAAGTCTGCCCAGGCCGGTCCTGGAGCCACTAGAAAGAACGCAGCCCTGCCAACACCTTGATTTTAGCCCAGTGAGACCCATTGTAGATTCCCAACTGTCAGAACTGTAAAAGAATAAACCTGTGCTGTTTGAAGCTAAATCTGTGCAAACTTGTTACAGTGCTCTTACCATCTCTAATTGTGAAGCTGTGGAGTAGAGCTAGGCCATCAAACCAATGGTTGTATTTGGTCTCCCCCACTGTGTGCATCCCAGGCCCATTGCGGAGCAGGGTTCCCTGTAGCCATGTTGGAATCTTGCCTGTGAAGAGAAAGAACGTTTAGTTTCCCATTTCTATGTCTAAACTCAAAAGCTAGAAGAAATGGCCCTGGAAAGGCACTGAGGACATAGCCCCAATAACGCTCACTACCTCTGTTCATGGACTCAGCACTCATTTCCAGAAAGCATGTAATACACCTGGCATTGTGCTGGCACTGAGGATACCAAGATGCATAGGCATTGTCCCTATCCTCAAGTTGCTCACCAGCTATTGAGAGACAGACAGAGGAATCAACAGACATTCAAAATACACCATGGTAAAGGCAATGTAACAGCTAGGTGAGGACTACTTCCTGGAGAAGGCAACTTGGAGAAGTCTTGAGGGAGAGTACTGGTAGGTATTTGCCTCACCAAGGCATGAGGAACAAACATTCTAGAGCTGTGCTGTCCAATATGGTAACCACCAGCCCCATGTGGCAAGTGAACACTTAAAAAATGTTGAGAGTCCAAACTGAGATGTACTGTAAGCGTAAAATACACCCCAAATTTCAAAGACTAAGTGTGAAAAAAGTAAACTACTTCATTAGCAATTTTTAAAATACTGATTACATGTTGAACTGATCATGTTTCAATACAGTTGGTGTATTATTTTTTTATTTTTTATGTTTTAATATGTTTTTATTTATTTATGTTTGACAGAGAGAGAGAGAGAGAGATACAGAGAGAGAACTGAACTGGGGGAGCTCCCCAGTTCAGCATATGGGTCCACATGGGCCGGGGCCGGGATTCGATCCTCGGTCCCTGGCACTGCAAAGTGAGCGCTTAACCCACTGAGCCATCCCAGCTTCCCCCAGTTGGTGTATTAAATAAAATATACTATTAAAATTAATTTCACCTGTTTCTTTTTGCTCTTTTGAATATGACTATTAAAAAGTTTAATTTTATTTTTTTTAAAGACTTATTTTATTCTTTGAGAGGAGAGAAAGAGAGAGAAGGGAGGAGGGCCCAGAGAGTAGTTTCCATAGTTGTACATCATTACATGTAACATAGTTTGTGGGGCCACACAGGGCAGGAACTGAACTGGGGGCCTCCTGCATGGGAGGCAAGAACCTTTACTGCCATCCTGGCAGTTACCAGTTGTGCTGAGTTCGGCACATGGGTTTGCTCGGGCCAGGGCTGGGATTCGATTCCTGGACCTTGCAGTTGCAAGGCAAGTGCTCAACTTGCTGAGCTATCCTGGCATCCTGAAAATTTTAAATTGCATGTGTGCCATACATTATATTTCTATTGCACAGCACTGCTCTAGAGACAGGGTGCTGTAGCAGTTGCTGTTGGTGCCCTGCCCATTTCCCCTTGGCATTCACCTCTCCTTGAAGGAAGCGTTCTGCAAATACCTGCAGTTCTCTGCCTGAGGGCTTTGTTTACCTTGGAGAGTTAATGCCCCTGGTGCAGCTCTTACACATCGATGGGTGGGGAGTTGGGGGTCAAATGCCATCACTTCTTTGCCCTGAGCTGAAACAATGTGAGGCAAATTTTGCATTATGCCCAGGGGATTCGTCTCCAATGGTTCTCAGTGGTCAGTGTCTTGACATTACCCTCTTTATTGGCTTCCCTCCCAGTGTTCCTTGGGATCAAGTCCCAAATAAACTATTTACAGCTGCATTCTTATCTCTGGAGGAACCCAAACCAAGAGGTCAAAAACCAGTTCAAAGACCAGAAGATAAGCCAGCTGTTTAGTAAGACTGGACTATAATTTTCTAGCAAGGACAGCACAAGTATTGGGACTGGACAGTTAAGCAGGGGATAAGTGACAAAGGTCAACAAGATCACATCCCAAGGGCTTTGATTTGATGTTCAGAAAAATGGAATACCTTTGACCATTATGAAAGAGAACAATAAGATCAAAATTTTATCTGTAATTAAAAAAAATTTTTTTATTTTATTGTTTGCGAGAAGGTGAGAAAGAAAGAGACAGAGAGAAGGGGGGAGGGCCCAGAGTAGGCTCCATAGTTGTACATCAATAGTTGTGACACAGTTTTATTCCACACAGGTGGATGTGGGGCTGTGCAGAGTGGGACCTGAACTGGGGGCCTTCCACATGGGAAGCAAGAACCTTCACCTCCAAGCCATGTTAGCAGTTACCAGTTGTGTTGCAGTTCTGCATATGGGTTTGCACTGGCTGGGGCCAGGATTTGATTCTCAAACCTTTCAGTTGCAAGGCAAGTGCTCAACCTGTTGAACTATCCTAGCATCCCCTACCCGCAATTTTTAATTGAGAAAATTCAGATAACATAAAATATACCATTTTAAAGTGTACAATTCAGGGGTTTTAGTGTAGTCACCATGTTGTGCAACCATCATCACTATCTTATTCTAGAACATTTGAATCATCCTCAAAGGCAGCTCTGTACCCACCCATTCGCAGTCATTCCCTACTCCCCATTCCCCAGCCTTTAGCAACCACTAATCTACTTTTTGTCTCTAAGGACCTGCCTATTCTGGACATCTCATATCAATGAAATATGCTCAGATATGGGGCTTCCAAAGTTGTCTCTCACTGTAGCGTGGAGTGTGGATGGGAGGAAGAGCCAAGGGGAGGCAGGGAAACCAAAGGGAAGACCAGAGTGGCAGTAGTGGGGATGGAGAGAAACTCTGGAGCAAGGAAACTTTGACTAAATAGGGGGAAAGGGGAAGGTAGCTTTTAAAAAAAAAATGCCAGCCAAGGGGAAGCAGGAATGGCTCAGTGGGTTGAGTGCTCATCTTGCAGCCCTGGGATCTGAGGGTCGTATCTGGGCCCTGGCCCATGCAGACCCATATGCTGAACTGGGGTGTGCCCCCAGCTCAGTTCTTGCCGGTTTGAGCCTCCTATGTGCAAGGCCCTTAGTTCAGCTCCCGCTCCAGGCATGCTTCTCATATGGAAGGCCCCCCGGCTTGTGGGGACATGCCTCCCATGTGGGAGGCCCCCAGCCTGGTTCCTGCCCTGTGCAGACCCGTGCCCACCTGTGGAGTGAAACTATATTGAAAACTAATGACGTACAACTATGGCAACTGCTCTGGGCCCTCCCCCTTCTCTCTGTCTGTCAAAAACAATAAAAATAGGGGAAGCTGGGGTGGCTCAGTGGGTTAAGCGCTCACTTTGCAGCACCGGGGACCAGGGATCGAATCCTGGCCCCGGCCCATGGGGAACCATGTGCTGAGCTGGGAGCTCCCCGAGTTTAGTTCTCTCTCTGTCTCTGTCTCTGTAGCTCTCTGTCAAAAATAAATAAATAAATAAATAAATAAATAAATAAATAAATAAATAAATAAAATATATTTAAAAAACAAACAACAAAAAACAATAAAAATAAATCTAATTTAAAAAAATGTCAGCCAATTCTCTTGCCTTGGCCAACTAAGTAAGTGGGGGGAATTATTCACAGAGACCCAGCATACAGGAGGAGCAGGTGAGGTAGAGCAGGGAGAGGTGAATCAGAACATATAGTTAATGCCGTAGATATAAGAGGGAAAAAAAGAATGAGCACTGTGCAGTTTCGAAGGCAATTGCTCAGTTCAAATCCCCAGTCTGACTTTTCTCACAGAGAACACTCACTGTTGTCTTCTCCTCATGAAAAACCTCTAGTTCCTCTCTCCTGAAGATGAACTGCCCATGAGCCTGAGGTGACGCACTCTTTCTCAGAACACTGAGCAGGCTCCACACTGGGGCCCCAAGAGTTCAGACCCAACCACTGCCCTGTAGAGTCTAAACAAGATGGTACCAGGAAAATGGCAACACAGAAGAAGAGGAGAAAGCCTGAATGAAACAACACAGCCATTGACGGACTGTTCCTGTGGGGGTTTTCCCTGGCTCTGCAGGCACTCCCAGGCCAAAACCACCCCCGTGGGATCTGAGAGGAAACCACAGCAGGTCTCGTGCCCTCCAAGGTGCATGTGAGAACTCACTCCTGCTCCTCCACTTTGAAAGGAATTCAGGATGCACACATTGGCACACATATTGCACCCAGCTGGAAGGAGCCACATTTTGCAGAATAATCCCATTGTGGATATGCCAAGTGCAGCATTCCTGGGAGTGTTGCCCTGGAAATAGCGAGACTAACTCTCTTCTTGGAAACTTGAGTTATCACACGGGAGGGCATGAACAGCCTGCTGTGATTTCTGCTCAGGTACCACGGGGTGGTGTTAGCCTGTGAGTATACATAAAAGCACACCTCTATCTTTACAGAGAAGGAAACTGCATCACGGGCCATTTTCCCCTATGTACTGTTTTCCAGATTTTTACAAGCATTACTTTTTTTTTAAAGATTTATTTTATTGTTTTTGACAGAGAGAGAGAGAGAGATAGACAGAGACAGAGAGAGACAGAGAGAAGGAGGAGGGCCCAGAACAGTCTCCATAGTTGCACATCATTGGTTTTTCCACATAGTTTCATTCCACAGGTGGGCACGGGGCTGCACAGGGCAGGAACTGGGCCGGGGTCTCGCCCCGGTGAGAACTGTACTGGGGGCACTCCCCAGTTCAGCATATGGGTCCACACGGGCAGGGACCAGGACTCGATCCTCAGTCCCCAGGGCTGCAAAGTGAGCACTCAACCCACTGAGCCATCCTGGCTTCCCAAGTGTTACTTTTATAAGCAGAGAAAAGCACACATCTAAACATAAAAGCAGAGCAGATCATTTATACAAAATGCTCACCAGTCACTTGGGCCCTCACGGGCTCCGGTTGTTCTTTCTTATCTCTGCCAAACAGCACATCCATCTCACCAGATGCTGGTTGCCCAGGGAGAGTGATATCCACACTGAGCAGACACTCTGTGTTCAAGGCAACTGCCCCTTGGCCCTGCCCTTCCTTTCCTTCATGGTCTCTTGCAGCTCCCTTCCTGTACAGATATGCCCTCCCCTCCTGATGCCACTTGTTTCTCCCTTGGCTTTTGCTCTCTCTGAGGGCCTGGTATCTCTTTGAATACCAAGAGGAGGTAGGGGGTGTGGAGGGTGGGGAAGGGGGGACGTGGCAGTGTGGAGGGGGCTGCTACTCTAGCATTATTTATGTTTGGTCAAAGGTCAGTTCCCCAACCAGGTCTTCTGGTTAATCTTTAATCCTCTTATTGTATTCCCAACTTTTGCTTTCGGGATCCATCTTTGGTTTAACAAAGCTGGTTTCTTGCTGGGTTTAGAGGGGTGGGATAATTTAGCTATGCTGTCTGAAATAATCCACCCCTAGAGGTGGAAGGGGTTTATAATCAGAAGAGATACTTTCAGGACCATCACTGACACCTGGAATGAGGTGGGGCCAGGAACTCGTCAATCCTGTGAATCCCTGCTGCCTGTCATGGGAACTTTTACAGAGATGGGAAAGGTTTTTTTGTTTTGTTTTTAATGAAGGCCCCTGAGCCTTCTCCCCTGCAAAAAACCACATGTAAAGAGTAACTTAATATATTTCTTTTTTTGGAGATGTAAACATAAGACATTTCACGTACCCATTTAAACAATAAATAGAGGAAACCAAAAACTCCACTGAAGAACCATAAGGAATAGTAAAAAACAAACTTCAGCTCTACTTCCTGGCCTATCAAGAGGGAGAAATGCCTGAGTTTGATTTTAGGGTTTCCTTATACTTGTGCATCTCAACATTACTGCCTAAAATCCATGCCCCAGTTGTGAATGGTGGGTGATGAGTTGATGAATGCATCTTACTCCTGCTGCCCAAAGCAAGAAGCAAGCAGCCAGGATCCGCTGGGTAGAGGAAGGAAAAGGAGGTGGTGCTGCGGCTGAGTGTAGTACATACAGTCAGGTCTGGGCCGAGACCACGTTCCAGTACCTCAGGGCTCTCAGTCTGAGAGCAGCCCGGCCTGGCTGCGCTTCCCTGCTGCCTGCACATTCCATTCACCTGGGTGGGCTGCACTCCAGACCCCGTGACTGAGACTCCCTGAAGACGGAGCTCAGCCCTCAATAGCCTTAAAATGTCTTCAGATGATTCTGTGTGCAGATGTTGAGAAGCCCAGTTCCAGGGGATGACACTACCCATTTGTACTGATACTAGATTCACATTCCTCCTTTTCCTGTGTTTGGAGCATGTTACTTATCCTCTTTGAGCCTTCAGTTCCTTAACTGTAAAATGGGGGCATAATGACATCAGAAGCCCCTGGCTCTAAGCAGTTATCAATCATTGGTACTCGCCTCTCTTCTCCATTCTCTCAGAAGGCTCTTCCCCTTGACCTACATTTTCCATCAAGTCCCATAAATAACTTGCCAGTTTATTCTGCTCTCTGGTCTAAACATGCGCATCCATGTCAGCGTTATTTATTCCTAGATTGTGAAAGCTGCATCCTTGTGAGGATTACATGAGCATGTCTAGCATAAACCGAGAGCTCAGGAAAAAAAAAATCACACCACCAGAGGCAGCAGCTCTAACACAGAAAAAAAGAGCTCAGGGCTTGGGAATCAGAAGACCCGGGTTGGATCTCAGCCCTGAATAATTTTAAAACTCTGTAACTGTTGTCACATGACCCCTCGGAACATCACTTTACTCTGCAACAGTATGGCAATACCTTTGTCACAGGGTTTGGTGGGAGGATTATATTGAAATTACAAGTGAAAACATGACTGTGTTCTCCTTTTCTGTCCGTTTTGTATATTCAGGAAAGCAGCAGCACCCATCTGTTGAGCGCGTTCTCTGAGTCAAATGCTTTGCCAAGCACTCTGCATGCACCAGCTCGCTCTGGCCTTACATAGTCTGATGAGGTGGGTGTTCATAGCATCATTCTAGAGATGAGAAAGCTAGAGAAGATAACCAACTTGCCTTAGGATACACAGCTACTAAGAGACAGAATTAGGAAGCCAAGCCCAGCAGCCTGACTTCAAAGTGTATACTCTGTGACAATTCTACACAGCTCCAGTGCATGGTGGATGTATGGTAGCTTTTTAGTGAATAAAGTAACAGGTGGCTGTTGTCTGGATGGGTGGAGAACCAGAGAGAGCCAGTCTTGGGCTGATAATAACGCCTCGTTATATAATACTGAGGAACCAAGGCAAGTTCTCTCCATTTAGGTCTTACCCACACCCTGGGGACAATTATATGGTGTGATGATAAGAATTTTTAGATAATAAAGATAATAAATTAATCATGATGACAGATATCTGTATTAGTTTTTAGGGCTACCATAGCAAAATACCACAGACTGGGTGGCTTAAACAACACACTTATACTTACTTACCATTCTGGAGGCTGGTAAGTCCAAGATCAAGGTGTCACAGGGCTGATTTCTTCTTTTTCTTTTCTTTTTCTTTTAAAGCTGGTTTCCTCTGAGGCCTTTCTCCTTGGGGTGTAGATGGATGGCCATCTTCTCACCATGTCCTCACATGGTGCATACCTGGTATACCTGTGTCCAAATTTCCTCTTCTTATAAGGACACCAGTCAGATTGGATTAAGACCCACCCTAACAAACTCATTTTAACTTAACCGCTTCTTTACAAATGTTATCTCCAAATACAGTCACATTCTGAGGTACTAGAGGTAAGTGCTTTAACATATAAATCTTGTGGCGAACACAATTCAGTCCATAGCAATATCATGAAGGCTCAACAAGTTAACAGACAATGCTTTGGCTGAAAGTAACAGAATATCTGCAGAAATCCTGTAGATGAGCATTCATCTCAGACATCAAGTCATCTGGGGGTCCTGGGTAGCTCAGAAGCTCCTCTGAGTCATCTCACCAGGTTCTGTTCCACCTACCAGGCTTCCATCTCCACAGGGTTGGTTTCTGGTCCTTGGCCTTGTACAGTTTTGCTTATGAATGATTGCCTTCACTCTAGGAACCCCATTGGCATAATAATATGCAAAAGCAGGAACGTAAGGTGAGGACAAAGGAGGCATTTTCTTTTCAAATCTCACTCTTTTCAAGCTGGAGGAAAATCTTTCCCAGAAGCCACTGAGCAAATTTTCTTAGTCTCATTGGCTGAATTATATCACGTGTTCACCCCTAACCCAATTCCTGGCCAGAAGAAATAGGAATGTCCTATTTCCTTAAACTCATCAGGAGTCTCCCCCCAGGGGTGGTGCATTGTCACCTGAATCAAATCAGGACTTCATTAGCAAGTAAAAACAAGGCAATGGCTCAGGATAGGCAGTAAAGCATTTGTACATTCTCACATTCATTCATTCAACATATATTTACCTAGTACCTGTTCTGTGCTTAAAATACAATAGTGAACAAAACAGAAAAATAATTCTGTGCCTTCTTAGAATTTACACTAACTACATGCCAAGTCTAAATTTTGACAAAGGAGACAAAAACATGTGAGGATACAGAAGTGATTAATGAGACTCAGTCTCTGCCTTCTTGGGCTCTCCTTATGTTCTTGTTTGCAGGGCAAGTCTGCATATCACAAAGGACATTCATTTTCCAAATGGGTAATGGGCCTTGGAGTGGTTCCCACCATCCTCCCTCTTTATGAACAGAGATAACCAACAGCAGCTGCTCTTTCTGCAAGAAACTCTGGCCTTGCTCTGAACTCACCACTTTCTAGATCTTCACTAACATGGGAAGAGTGGGACAGTGGGACTTTAGGGCAGAGTAGGAGCTCTCTCCTGGCTCATCCTCCAGCCTCTGATAAATCCCATTCACTGGATGCTTGACACATGCCAAATACCATGCTAAGTGTCTTATTAGCAGTTTTTAATTTAATCCTACACATCTCTGCAAGGGAATCATTAGCAATCTTTGACAGACTCAGATGTAGAGTAACTTGATCAAGATTGACAGCTAGTCAATGAATATTCTTTCTCACTACACAGTAATGTTTCCCACCTTTTGAAGTTGCTGATTGAGGAACAGAGTAGATATTTGAGTAAAAGTGGGTGTTCCACTTTTAAATTTAAATCCATTAAATTTCTATAATGCATTCACTGCCTTAAAATTGGATGAAAACTAGCCAGCCTAATCCATTTATTATTGAAACACTTATTGAAATGGCTATAGAAGGAAAGTACCTCAACATAATAAAGGCCATATATGACAAACTCACTTTCAGCTAACATCATACTGAATGGTGAAAAACTGAAAATTTATCCTCTAAAATCAGGAACAAGACAAGGATTCCCCCTCTCACCACTGTTATTCAATATAGCATTGGAAATTCTAGCCACAGCAATCAGGCAAGAGAAATAAAAAGCATATAAATTGGCAATGAAAAAGTCAAATGGTCAGTTTTTGCAGATGACATGATTCTTTATATAGAAAACCCTAAAGACTCCACCAAAAAAACTATTAGAAATGATAAATAAATACAGTAAAGAGGCAGGATACAAAATCAATGTACAAAAATTCATTGTATTCCTATATACTAACAATAAAATTTCAGAAAGCAAAATGAAAAAAAAATTCCTTTGGAATTGCAACAAAAGGAATAAAATATATAGAAATAAGCTTAACAAAGAAAGTGAAGGACCTACACACTGAAAACTACATTATTAAAAGAAATGGAAGAAGACACAAATAAATGGAAAGATATTCTATGTTTATGGATTGGAAGAATCAACATAGTTCAAATGGTCATATTATCCAAACATATAGATGCAATTCCCATCAAAATCCCTATGGCATTTTTTTTTTCATTTTATAATAACTTTATTTATAATTTAATTCTATGCTGTGAATAAGCAAATAATATGATTTTTTTTTTCTGATTTGTCATATTTTTTTTTTTTTAATTTTTTTTTTTTTTTTTTTTTTT
>PVKE010021843.1:0-26123 GCA_004027555.1 Craseonycteris thonglongyai
GGTTGTACCAGTTTACATTCCCACCAGCAGTGTATGAGGGTTCCTTTTCTAAAGGTATTTCAAAGGGAGTCAGAAAGTACTCTAAGAACTTTTCATTTTCATTCATTTTTTTCATGTGTGTGACTTTAAAATACAAGTTCAAATCTAGATTCTACAGTATACATGTCAATAGCACATGCATTTATTTTTTGCAGGTAGTAATTGTGACATTAAAGATGATCATCCATGAAATGTGCCTACCAAGATATTAAAGCACTAGGAATAGTAAACACTTTATACATGCTTGCCATTGAAATTAATACTAATTATAATAAAGTAGTTACTTTGCAATCATCAATTATGAATGCTGTATTTGCTACTGAAAAGAATTGGGGAGGTAAAATCAGACTAGTTTTAACATGAAAAATAGTTATAAAATTATATAAATAAAATAGATGACTAAGTCAATGTTGATAATGAACCAGAATGTAAATGCAAATGAACCTCTCAGATTACAATTATTGAAGAAAGCAAAAATATGAAAACTGCAAATAGTCACATATGAGTTTAAACTATCAATAGCTCTAGAGTAGCTACTAATATCTAAACATTTAGACATCACGTTTAAAAAATAAAGTTAACTAGTTGATAAGTGGTTAGGAGAGACAAAAGGATTAATGGGTTTTAGAGGAGAAAGAAAATAGATGTGGTCATTAGAGATGGATAGGTTAAATGTGGATGAGTTAATGGGATCTTAATGACTCCATATGCCATAGATTTTCCACTAATTAGGAAATTAACAAAGTTGGCCAAAAAAATGCATGACATTTGAAAATCATCTTTCATAATTTACCTCAGAAATGTTAAGTTTCTAGAGAAAACTTTTTCTGAGTTACAGAAAAATATATGAGTATTTGTATTTCATTATGGCAAGCTTCTTCATGATACTTTTGTGATAGTGTCTAGGGCAGAAGTTTTCAAAGTTAAGCATGCATAAAAATCCCAAGGAGGGCTAGAGAAAATGTACTTACTGAGCCCCACTCCCAGAGTTCCTGATTCAGTGGGCCTAGGGTAGGACCAAAAGCTGCATTTCTAACAAGTTCCCATTGATTGTGACTGATGCTACTACTCTGGGAACTAGTCTTTGAGGACTGCAGTTTTGGAGTTCTTGTATAAACAAAGTTTGGTATCATCAGAGACAAAAATACAAAGATCTTAAACCTCACAAAGCAGGGCTGAGGTCACAATAATCTCATAATATTTGATGGAATGTCATAAATACCCCTTCAAAGATTTTTTTCTATTTGGATGTCACCATCCAATTAGTCTCCAACATACCAATGCCTTGGCTCTTGTGCACAAACACTTATGCAGAATTTAACTTGTTTAATATCTTGTTCCAACAATCTCTAATGCTTTTTTGGGAACAATTTAAAATACGCTTTTCCTATAATGTAATCTTTTCACTAGGCATGACAGATGAGCAGTTTAGAGGTTTTTTTCTGCACAATTTGAGCAGAGGGAAATAAGTTAATGTCAATCAAAACACTTTTGACCTGTCAAATTATTTTTTAAGAACTCATATGTTTATAAAAGATTTTAAAATGGCAATCTTGGAAGGATAAGTTTTCTGCTCAATAAGCAAATATAATCATTGGTGTTTTGGTTGGGTTTTTTTTTTCCCCCACTGTATTTTGATAGTTATATTACTTATATCTTTTGTTGCTCTTTGGAGAGATCTCAATGACAGATCAGGAGTAAAGGCAATATGAATGCCTCTTTGTGGTACAAAACATTCACTATTCTTAACAGAGAACAAGTGTTAATGTATTGAAACTGGGAATGAGACATAAAGACTCAAGTTCCCGATTCAGATATATTGCTTCTAATTAATAAATGAATGCTTGTTACATAGAATGGCTAGTGGCTACCTTGTCAGTATTCCTCCATTTCAGCCTATTTCAATGAATTGAACAAATGTAGTAGCATTGCATATTTAAAAATACAGAGAAGACTCACTCAGGTGTGCTGTAGCAAGGTAAGAATAGAAGTAGTACCAACTGCCCTTTTCCCTGTTTTCTGTCCTCCACTTGCCTGGTACAGCTGTTCTCACTGAGAATTAATAAGGTTGGCACAGATCAGATGTTAATGACCACCTTTAGATTACAAAGGTTGTTTTAGGAAATCTCATAGGGATCTAACTAGATTTCAAAGAGTATTTATTCTGTCCAATCAACAAATTCTGAGCCCCAGAAGATGTGCTTACTTATCTCTGATATCTGGTCTCTTATAGCCCCGAAAGATTGTTGTTTATGAGAAACAGATTTTCTCATAAATGTTAAATCTGAACTGGGATTTCTTCTTTCATTAGCTCATTTCTTCTTCAGAACCAGTCAGTGGAGAATTAATGGCTCAACTACTTTATCTGTTTATATGGTTCTTGTAGGTAGACTTCCTTTATTTTAAAGCAAAAAATACTCAATATCTAATCTAAACATATTTAACATTGAATTTTACTTATCTTCTTATAGTAGTTGGTAATCATAAAAATATTCTGTTGGAAAGTTCTCTTAAACATGAACGTAGCTTCACAGGCTTCCCTTCAGTTTTCCTTCTTTTTTCTTTTTTTTATTTCACCACATTAATAACCACATCAGAATTATGAAAAACGTTCTTTGCAACACATCTTCAGAATTAATAGTTTGAAACTCATTATGAGCAAAATGAATTGTATTTGTTACTCTCTGGCAAATGTCTTTATTTGAAAATTCTTGCCATCTATATTTACTTCTATTCTTTCTTTTTTATAAAATTATTTCATAAAAGTGTGAACAGCTAACAGACTACCTTGAGAATATACCAGGGTGAACTAAAAATAGGTGGACAGTAAAAGATAAGATAAATGATAAATAATTCTTATTTTGACATATGTGTTGACATATGCGACATTTTCTCTCACCTCAGAAAAATGTTGAATCCATTTTTACACTGCTGTATTCTTCATGCCATTATTCCCATCAGCTTGGACTAACATGTCTTTGATTTCACGTCCACTCTTGCCAAGTTTAACAAGAAATTTAACAATTGTTTGTTGCTCTAATTTAGCTCTGACAGTCTCACAATGGCACACAAAAGCATGCAACAACAATAATGAATGCCACTCAGCAAGACACCACCACATGTTGATGCAAACACAGCTGTAAGACACTGATATCCCAAGGTTATGAAACCTTATCGAGTTGGTTGTACAGTGCTGCCAACATAGGCACACAATGGCAAGTTCACGAACTGAAATATCAGAGCACATATGTCACGGACCATGCACTGTTTCTACTTTTAATCCCCCAATAATTACAACTTGCAAATACTGATTTGCTTTATTCAGGAACTCTCTACAGAGAATTAGGTGTTTTAAAGTTGAAAGCAATTTCCTTATGAACAGTAGAAAAAGAAGGCAGGCAACTTCTTTTGATGGAAAGAATATGACTGTAAAAAATAGATGACACTGGCACAAATGGTTGAATTAAGGCTGTGAGAGAAACTTTTGTAATACTCAAACATATCTTTTCTACTTCCCCATTGCTTCTGCCCTGATGAATTTTTCTTAAAATAGCAGGGTATCCTTAGCTAGCTACACAAGTCAGCATCTAGTCCTGCACACTACCCTTATCAGACACCGTCTCCTAATTTAAATGCCTCTAAGTGGCAATGCTAAGCAGACAAGAATTTGCTTCCTACTTCTCCTTTCCTTCTGTAGCCTCCAGGGAGCTGATTTGGAAAAACCACTTTCAGGAAGGCATGACTGTATATGCTTGTTAGAAGGGGAAAGATAGAGAGGAACATGCAGAGAAGAAACTGGTTTGTGGGTAATTGGAATGCAGTGATAGGATATCTATTACATTCATATTCTATGTGGGGCTTGATCACTATAAATCAGTAGTCTTGGTGTATAAAGGTACCCATCCCTGGAGTGAGAAAAATAAAGTTTGTCAGCTCATTAGGGAGGGTGGCTACAATGTTACTGCTTAACTCTCTCCCTTTTCTGAACTCAGAGGTAAAGCTGTCACTCTGCCTTTCGATGCCAGCACCACCCATATTAAGAAGTCAATAACCAAGAGTCAACATGGTTCCATGTCCTTGGGGGGAGAAAGAAGAGTGATTGTGTGGATAATACACCCACTTACAGGCATTATAGCAACAGTATTGTTTGAAAGTAGGGAAGCTACTCATAAAAGAATTTTCTTTACAATGTGTAGGAGGGTAAAATAAAATTTGAGCAGCTTGAGTTTGTTTTATATATGTCTGAGTTTGCTGAGTCAATTGGTAAAGGAGTCTAGACAACCCCATTTGTAGGAAGGACTAAGGAATATCCTTGGCAAGAACTCATCCATAATGGAGGAAGTAGCAGGCTCAGGAAGAAGAATGACTTTATTAGCCAGAGGGGAGAAACTGTTCTGAAAGCCATGCCTGGCTATGACGTTGAGAATTGCCTCATGTGACCCCAAAGGACTTATGTCTAAAACCAATGGAGAGCAAAGATGCTGTGAATGAGAAAGGAAATGAGCTTTTATTAAAAACTCCCTTAGGCATGGTACTGCTGGTAGTCATGCTGGAGTCATCCTTCTAACGGAATATGGTGGAACCCAGGACAGAATCTGATGACTGTCTGAGGAACTCAGAAAGCGCAGGTGCCTGCAAGGATCCGCAGAAGTGATTGGCAGAGGTGGGAGACTTTGAGAAGGTCAGCTCTGAACAAGGTGAATTGAATTATTTACATCAATCTTTTGCAATGGGAGAGAAGGCAGGACCTCTGTACCAATGCAGGAGGGTGGGAGATGTGAAGTGGGAGTTCATGGAAGTCTGCTTGCTTCCATTTCCTTGGGAAAATAGGAAATTAGTTTGTCATCTGAGAGGGAATAGAGGTGCTGGAGGAATAAGAAGAGAAGAGAAAGTAGGAAATAATCATTTGTGAAGAAAAAGTAGTGTGATACCTGGGGAGCAATAAGGACCCACTTAAAGTTAATGATTATGGATGAAAAGTGAGCCTGCCCCCAGACTGGGAGTTCCTTTCCACCATCTTGGGGCTCCACTGCACCCCTGTGTATGGAGGAGTGGAAGTGGAGAGGCCGGCTGGTTCTCAGAAGCACACGGAGCTCAGGGACCACTCTCCATCCCTAGTAGGATCCTGTAGTAGGAATCCTGTCTGCAGGCATTCATTCAGCACTTCATGCTTATCATGGTCAACCTCTGCAATTCTTTTAGCTGGGCTCAGTATGATTGTTATACTTCCAGCCCTCACATCTGAGATCCAGGTTACAGGAAGAAAAAAGGCAAACAGCAGAAATGTCTGTCTACCAATAAGGAGAAAAGGAAGTAATTAATGAAAACGTTAAGTCTCATGAGAGTCCCTAGATGAAGTGAACAGATGGAAAGGAATGTATGAGCAGCCTTGGGAAAAAGGCTCTCTGACATGAGTTATCAAGTTAAACCAGGGACAGGGAAATCTTCCCCAGCTCACCGTCTTAGTAGGAGTTCCTGCTTCCAAGATGTATGCGAGAGAGAATGATGACATAGGCCCAACACTCTGCACAGTGGAAATCACTGTGATTTATTAGGATGGAATGAAGTAGCCAACTAAGAGAACAACTAAGCTGGAGGAAAAGGCACAGGAGATGCACTGACCTTCTCTCCTTCCCTGTGGAATGCTGATGCTGTGGGCACAGAACATGTGAGGTCCAGGTGCTCTCTCATGTACCTGGGAGCAAAGGTGACTATGACTTCCAGAGACCAGATGGCGAAGTGTGTGGTAAAGGAAGAATAAACACTAAGTGCTTATTGCTTTTGTCATGAATGAATGCCTTACCAAAATTTGAGAGTTGCTTCAAAATCTATGAGCAACCCTATGGGGATAGGCTAGATCTCAGAACAGAAATGACAAACTCTGATAAATAGTTTTAAACAGAGGAAGCCAGGATGGTTCAGTGGGTTGAGTGCTCACTTTGCAGCCCTGGGAACCAAGGATTGAATCCTGGCCCCGACCCGTGTGGACCCATATGCTGGACTGGGGAGTGTCCCCAGTTCCGTTCCCACTGGGGCGGGATCCTGGCC
This sequence comes from Craseonycteris thonglongyai, assembly GCA_004027555.1. Taxonomy (NCBI): domain Eukaryota; kingdom Metazoa; phylum Chordata; class Mammalia; order Chiroptera; family Craseonycteridae; genus Craseonycteris; species Craseonycteris thonglongyai. Next base: position 6,088 of record PVKE010021843.1, read on the forward strand.
CAGTTCCTGCCCTGCGCAGCCCTGCGCCCACCTGTGGAATGAAACTATGTGGAAAAACCAATGATGTGCCACTATGGAGACTGCTCTGGGCCTTCCCCTTTCTCTCTGTCTCTCTCTCTCTATTTCTCTCTCTCTCTCTCTCTGTCAAAAACAATAAAAATAAAATGTCTTTTAAAAATAATTTTAAACAAATGTATGGGGAAAAATATAGCAGAAACCAAACCTATTAATTATGGTTACATACAATCCTGGTTGAATTCTGAGAAAGAAGTGATAGGAATATAGCACAAAAATGAGATTCAGAATCCATTCTAAAAAAACTGCACACTATGCAATAAGAGGTTTGCTATAAACATACTATTTGAAAAAAAATTAAAGAGACATGAAATATGTAAAAATAATAATAATCCTAGACAATTAAATAACAGAATGAGATGAGAGATGAAATTGTAGATGCAGAGAAAAGAAGACGAAGAAAGCTAATGTGTCCATTTTAAAAAGGATTGAGTCAAAAGATTGAACTTAACTACGTGCTACCTAACTTCCACCACAGAAACATGGAAGTTAAAAAGTACAAAAATATGCCAGGCAAATGCTCAGGAAAAGAAAGATCAAAGCACCATGGGAATGTCAGGTAAAGTTTAAACTCAAGAAATAAAAATGTTAAATAAGTGTGTGGGGGGGAGGAAGTCATTGAAAATGATAAAAAGAGACTTCACCATGCCAATGTACCAGTGAGAGATATCAGTGGACAAAAGCAAATGAATGTCACAGTAAATATCAAAATAAATCTCAAAAATAGTAGAGAATTATAACTCTCCCTTATTAGCCTGTAACAGATCAAATAGGAAAGATTTATGGAGAACTTAGAAAATCTGAATAATATGACTATTTGGCTAATCTAACTTGAACACAAAGAATATACTTTCTTTTGAAGTATTTTGGGGGAAATAAATGAGTGTATGCTTGGTCAAAAGAAGAAAAGTAACTGAATTCAGAAGGTGAAAATATGACAAATTGTATTCTCAGAAACCAATGTAATAAAATGATTAAAATATTTTAAGAATAATTAAAAACAGATTAGAATTTATAAAACAATCTTTGAATATTGGGGTCAGGAAGAAAAAAGTACAGAATTTCTAGGCTATATACTAAAAATGAATTATAATTTATAGCCTAGAAAATCTGAGAAATAAAAATAAAAATATAAATTAATTATTAATCTCAAAAATTTAAGAAAAAAACAAAATAAATCTATATAAAGTGAAAACAAAGTATAAAGGCTACAAAAAAATAATGTTAAAATAAAAGAACAAGAACAGAGTTATGGAACTAACATTTTGTTTCCAGAAACAAAAAGAAAAAAAGTAGCAAAAGACAATGATCACCAACTACATTATGAAGTAAAAATAGTGAAAGCACAAGCATACAAAATCAAAACTAAGTAATAGAAAATAATCATGTATACAGGGAATATTAAAACAAATAATAAAAGTACCACGCAAATTGCAATGTACATAAATTTCAGCATTTGGATAATAAAAATCATTTATAAGAATCAACAGTTATTGAACTCAAGACCCAGCAATTCCTCTTTGGGGTATCTATCAGAAATTTTTAAAAACATTTATTAGCAAAGATATATGGTACCCCTATGTTCTTTGCAACATTATTCACGGTAGTCAAGACATAAAAACAACTGAAGTGTCCTTTGATGGATAATTGGATAAAGAAAATATTTTATACACATACACACATACACACATACATATACACACAAACCCAAAGGAATACTGAATAGTCATGAAAAAGGATAAAAGATTACCATTTGTGACAACATGGATGGATCTTCAGGGTATCATGCTAAGTGAAATGTCTGACTGAAAAGAACAAGAACCATATGATTTCAATCATATGTGCAATAAAAGAACAGAAAGTAACAAATGCACAAACAAGACCAACAAGCAAAAACTCACAGACACAAACAGTATAGTGGTTACCACAAGGGAAAGGGAGTAGAGGAAGGATGAAAATGATAAAGGGGGTCAAATATATGGTGCGAGAAGGAGACTGGATTTTGAGTGGTGAGCACACGACACTAATATACAGATGAAGGATTATAGAATTGTACACTTGAATCTCATATAATATTATTCAATGTTACCTCCACTACATTTAATTTAAAATAAACAAATAAAAGAAAATCAGTTGGCTATCTTTTCTCTACCAAAAAAATCAAAAGCCTCAAATTTGTTTCAAAGATAAATATTCCTAAGCCTTTAAGGAACAAGTTACACCCATAAATGCAAACATTTTAATCAATGGAAAGGACAAGAAATCTCCCAGTGCTTTATAAAGCTGGAATAACACAGACACCCTAATCTGAAAATTTAGCACAAACACAGAAATCAACAGGTGAATCATATTTATAAATGGGTAGGCAGCAAATCTGAATAAAATATTAGCAGAGAGCCCTCCACGGTGTTTTGCAACTAGAATGTACCATAATGAAGATGAATCAATTTCAAGAATACAACGATGATTCATTTTAAAGAAATCTTTTTAGTTGAACTCAATGTAATAGCAAATGTTTGTAAACCTGGAAAGCTAATATAATAACATGACAGATATTGGTTGGGTTTTTCTTTTTATTTATTTATTTATTTATTTATTTATTTATTTTTATTGTTTTTGACACACACAGAGAGAGAGAGAGAGAGAGAGAGAGAGAGAGAGAGAGAGAGAAACAGAGAGAGAGAGAGAACTGAACTGGGGGAACTCCCCAGTTCAGCACATGGGTCCACACAGGCCGGGCTGGGATTCGATCCTCTGTCCCTGGTGCTGCAAAGTGAGCGCTTAACCCACTGAGCCATCCCAGCTTCCCCCTGGTTGGGTTTTTCAACTCAACCAATAGAGTAGGGCAGATCCAGAAGTCTACTTGGAATGTAAAAATACAAAAAAAGGGAGCACCTTCCTTTTGGAATGTGGTCCCTGTCATCAAAAATACAGAGTACTACTAACTGGGAAGTACTCAATAATTGGAATACACAGGGTTGGACACGTTCTGAGTGAACACCTGCACCGCATATGGCTGGGACTAGGGTGAGGTGAGGGAGGCACTCTCCCTGGGGAGGAAAATGTAAAGAGGCACCAAAAAAACTCAGCAATCCACATAAATGATACTAATGCGATAATCCATGATCAAGTAAATATCAAATGTATAAAACTGACTTTTTGTAGTCAAGATATACAATATTCTATTGGTTTCAGGTGTACAACATAGTGATTAGACATTTATATACTTTACGAAGTGATCACCATGATGTCAAGTAACCATCTGTCACCATACATTGTTATTAGGATATTATTGACTATATGCCCTATGCTGTATGTTACATCTGTGATTTACGTTATCACTGGCAACTGGTATTTCTTAATTCATTCACCTTTTTTGCATATCTCTCAACCCCACCTGATTACCAAATTTTAAATAAAGACAAGGTCCAACTTTGCACTTACATGACTCACCTCACCCCATCCCAGCCCTGTTGAATTGGAAGATGCTGGGAATGTTGGAACACAGAGAGGGGGTGTTCTGCAGAGTCTGGACTGGAGAGTGTTGAAGGTGATGCCCAGACCTGACTTGAAGGTGTTGCTAAGCTGCTGCTGGTTGTGGAGAAGATTAGAGCGGGGACGCCTTTGGGGCTTCAGTCCTCCGAGGAGAGATGACATCAGCTGATGATGCTATGTTCAAGAAGCATTCATTAATGACACTGTTCCTGATCATTGTGGGGGGAAATTTTAGAAACTAGAAACTACAGCTAACTTCAGTTGTCAGGGTGAAGAAACTTTCCTGAGGAATAGTGACAGGAACAAGAAGCAAAACAGGAAAAGAGTGTCTCTGCTTCATTCTGTGGTCTTCAGAAGCCTTCTAATAATTCTAATTCATAGACTCCAGCTGGGAGACAAGTAAAAAGATAGAAATATGGGTTTTAGTGTCCTGGATCCAGCATCATAAAGGAGCGCATAGAAAGGTAGGGCTGAAGTGGAGAATCAGTGACATAATGACTAATATTTTGAGCTTGGCCGTGTGTGTTGATTTGATTGTTAGAATGTGGGTGGAAGTAACACTGGGACAGTTCCAAACTGAGACCTTCGGTTTGCATTTTTCTGCTTATTCTCATTACTTCTGCCATCTGCCTTTAGAATTGCCATGGGTTCAAGGATAATGTGCAGACACATGGATCTGCTCAGTAAGCAGTCTGGAACCTAGCCCAGCTGAATCAGTCTAACTCCATTGGACCCACAGACTTGTGAGTTAAAAAAATAAACTTTTTTTTGGTTACAAGCCCCTGAGATTTTATGATGGTCTGATGTGCTTCAAAACTTAACTAATATGATCAGTTTCTTATCTATACATGAGTTTACTGATACTACTAATTTTGCAGGTGAGTGAGACATCTGTTGAAATAATGTAAAGCTAAAGGCAGCATGCATGGTAGAAAGAGAATGAGTAACAATATTCTAGGGAGTCTCATTTAATATTTTTGACTGGGGGTTTGGGCCATCTCTTTTACTGTTTCCTTTCCTTTCTTATTGTAGTAAAATGTGGCATGAAATTTACTATCTTAACCATTTTTAAGTGTATAGTTCAATGGAATTAAATACATTTATAATGTTGTACAACCATCACCACCATCCATTTCCAGAACTCTTTCATCTTGTAAAACTAAAACTCTATTTCCATTCTTATTAACATTAACTCCCTCTTTCTCCCCTCTCCCCAACTCCTGACAACCATCATTCTACTGTCTGACTCCATAATTTTGACTACTCTGAGTACCTAATGTAAGGAGAATTATACAGTATTTGTCTGTTTGTGACTGGCTCACTTCATTTAGCACAATGTCCTCAAGTTTCATCCATGTTGTGGCATATGTCATAGCTTCCTTACATTTTTTTGTGTTTGTTTTATTTTTTTGTTTTGTTGTTGTTGTTTGGCTAAATAATATATATGCACACACACATGCACACACGCACTTGCTTACATATAATGTCTAGAAAAAAATCCAGCCATAAATGCCTCTATTTTAATATTACATGACTAGATACTTTCCAGACAGCGTTGGATATATCACATTTTGATTATCTATTTATCCATCAAAGTATACTTTGGTTGCTGCAATATTTTAGCTATTGTGTCGAACACTGCTGTGGATATAGGTGCACACAAAACTCTTCAAGACCCTGCTTTCAATACTTTTGTGCTTATATCCAGAAGTGGAATTTCTGGATCATATGGAAATCCTATTTCTAATTCTTTTGAGGAACAACTGAACTGTTTTCCACAGTACTTGCATCACTTAACATTCCCACCAACAAGGCACAGGAGTTCTAATGACTCCACATTCTCACCAACACTTGTTATTTTGTTCTTTGATGTTGCCATCTTGATGGATGTGAAGTGATATTGTATTTTTTAACTATCATTTTCATAAATATTGGGGATGTTGAGCTTCTTTTCCTGTGCTTATTGGTCATCTGTATATTTTCTTTGTAGAAATGTTTATTCCAATTCTTTGCCCCTTTTTCACTGCTTCCTTTTGACTGGGGAACATGAAAGGTTACAAAGGCAGTATAAAGTAGTGGGAAATCCATTTACATGGCAAATGGCTTTTATACTTGCTGTACTTTGAATAAGTTACTTAACCTCTTTGAACATCACTATCTCTTTCTTTAGAAGCTTAGTTTTCAGATCTACAATTAATATGCAGATATCCAAAACTTTATGAAATCTGATACAACACACAGAATGTTTTGTTTTATTGTACACAACTTCAAAATTTAGACTTCATAAATAGAACACAAAATTTAAAGATCCATATCTCATGTTTAGCAAATGTAGTTGTAGCTCTCACTTTAACTAAGCATTGCTTCCTGAAGTAGTTTTCTGCTTAGACAAACTTTTCTACTTCAGAGGAGAAACATTTAATTATTTTCAGCAGCTGCCTCCCCATTTCTAACACTGACCTCACAGTTGTATTACTTTGTCCTAGTTCACCTGCATAGTAATTTTCTATGAACCATTGACTTTTCTATTGAATTGTCCCCTTCTCCAGCTTTTAATTTGAATTGTACAAACTAGCCACATCTCTATTCAGTTGGTAAAATTACAAAACAATGCTCCAAAGTAACAACAGAATACTTTATAGATAAGGATAAAAACACTTTCTATCTTTCACTTTTTGCTGAAAACTGACACTAAATAATATCATCCACAAATAAAATGAAAGCTTTCAGTAGCTGAAAGAATGATTCAAGGGGAAGCCGGGATGGCTCAGTGGGTTGAGCGCTCACTTTGCAGCGCCGGGGACTGAGGATCGAATCCCGGCCCCGGGCCCGTGCGGAACCATATGCTGAACTGGGAGCTCCCCTGGTTCAGTTCTCTCTCTGTCTCTGTATCTCTCTCTCTCTCTCTCTGTCAAAATAAATAAGAAAATAAATAAATATTTTAAAAAAAAGAATGATTCATGAATATTAATTACATTCTTCCATTGTTATGGATACTGGTAATTTGGGGCAGATAACAACCTTGCATAATAACACCATATTGGGAGATTATATTTTGCCTAAAAGAGTTAATCAGGTTTTATGGAAATGCATACAGTTTTGTTCTGCATCAGCCTGAGCATGACTTAGAGAAGCAAACTCTGTCAACAGCATTATAAGAGGTCTAGACCCAACAATTTACATTTAAAAAGCCAAATAGGGAATTTAGGTGTCAAAGGGTCTATAATGTGTGGTAAGGAGAAATAAAGACAATCTACCTACACCCATCTCTGTGTCTCATTTCCATGAGGGAAGGAAAATACTTACTATTACTAGTGCATTCTATATGTACCAGGCATGGTGCTTGGTGTTTTACAAGCAGTACTCCATCTAACTCTCCCAGCAACAGATGAGGGTTCGAGAACTTAACCAAGATGACAGCCCATCCCTCCCAGCTGCCTCCTCTGAATTGGAGTAGCATCTCAGGTCACATTCTACTGTTTCCATTTGTGTCAAAAAAGGCCTGTTTGGTTCAAGTTATTCTCAATGCTACATCTTTGCACATGAAATCGTACAGCCCCTGGCACAAGACCTTCAGATGTCATGAAAATATCTCAGTCGTGGTAAGGACAATCAAGTGGGTCATCCTGAAAGCAGTGTCAGGGATTTGAGTTTATTCAACTGGGAGAAAGAATGACACCAGAATAGCAAAGGGGAAGAAGTAGGGAGCCCAACGTAGATGGATTATGTTAGTCATAAAGAGATTATTGTGGTAAGATTAAGAAAGAAAGATCAATCCAAAATCATAAATCATTACAAATAAGGATTCATAACACACCAACAAAGTGGAGCAAAAGATAACTATATTATTTTACATGCATTTTATATTACAGCGATCCCTCGTTTTTCGCGGTTAATGGGGACCAGAACCTTCGCGAAAGCTGAAACACCGCGAAGTAGGATTTGCCCCTAGGAATTTTCTCATTGGTCGATGTCGCCCCGGAAACCAATCAGGCGCCTTTATGAGAGCCCGTGGGAGGGACTCTGAGTCAGCTCATCTCTCTGTGTGACATGCAGGGATCCTTCTCTCGCGCATCCACATGAAACAACGCTCCTTTCCGCCATGTGGCTGCCGACATGGTTGTATTTTTTCATTTTTATTTTTTGATGAATATTTTGGGAAAACCCGTGAAGCACTGAAGCCGCAAACCATGAAGCGTGAAGTGGCGAGGGAACACTGTATATATAAATAGATGTACATATGCATACATATATACATATATGTATTGTGTGTGTGTGTGCTTTCCAGAAAAAAACCCAGTCATTATCAATATAATGAGAAAAGTTACATGGCTGGATACTTTCCAGACAGACCTCCAGTATATACACACATATCCTCAACTGATTTCTCTTTGCTATTAGCAGTGACAGATGTATCACTACTAATACATATCACTGCTAATAGCTAAGCTTATTCTCTCAAAATATCTTCTCCAAAATTACTTTTCCATGACCCTAGACTCAACATACACACTAATACACACATACACACACATACACTCATATATGTATATGATCTGGTCACTTCCTACAAATCACAATACTGTATTTGTTTAATCAAAGTATTCTATTTTTCCAAATTTACTAAATAGCAAAACAAAATAAATATCATTCTGTTTTTAGAGATAAATTCTTGATATCTCCAGGTTTCTGTAAAATATACACAGCTCTTCTAATATAGGAAATAATTTTAACTTTGTAAATTGGAGATATATAATTGACAGGTGCATGCATGTGTGTGTGTGTATCTGTGTTTACAAAACTTAATAATCTTGAAATGGTTTCAGTAGAAATACTTCTATTTTAGGGAGGATTTTTCTTGTAAGAATATGGATGGTAGAGTAGAAGATTAGGCAATTTCTAATAAGTAATCTATATAGAAAAATCTTGCTTGCTTTATTAAAGACATAGAAAGAATAATTTAAGTAAATTTGCCCCTTGCTTGTGGAGCTGAAGGTGATCTGACAAAAGTTAAACATAAAAATTTCTCTTCATTAAGTTGAAGTTAATTGAAAGCATTTGTTCACTTTGACTTTTGTCTAAACTTCCCAAGTATATTGGCATATCATAATGGATTTCTTTTCCCTTCTGGCAAAGCCAACTGTATCATCATAGACTAATTGAGAAACTTCAACTAACTAAGGCACAAAAGTGATAATTTTCTTGAAGTCACATAATTATTAATGTACAGTCATTGTTTCAAAAAGAAAGTATCCCCTTTTTAGGTTCAAAGTGCAAAAATGGAAAACACATGTAACTAAAATAGCTATTTAAGCAAATCAAAATAATGAGATGGATTTCTGTAGTGAGAAAATATATAATCAGCTTTCTGTTTCACTTATTTTACCTTGGTGTTGATGACATATGTTTAAAATGTAATCTGAATTGAATGACAGATGCAAAAGTCCTTATTCCTGTAAAAATGTCAGGAGCAACTCTGAGTCATACATGCTGATGTATTCTGTGCTAAAGTCAAGGTAACAGCTATTTCCAATTCAGGAGACAAGTGAGCAGTAAGACTGTGCTCACCCTCTCTTCAGAGTCGTTGCCGTCCTTGCAGAATAACTGGAGTGAGCTGTGGCATAGATGCATCTGTAGAATATTTGCCAGAGGAAAGATGTTTAGAACATCAGATGTATCAAGGTTAAAAGTATATTTTGTGGCTGCTTTCCACCCAGTTGGAGAAATTTACAGAAAAGAGTTGGGGGTGGTGTGAAAACACCACGTACTCTTAGACATAAGCTTACTTTGGTTTCCAACAGTGTAGATTGGCACTTAAGGCAAATTTCTGGAAATGGTGATTCATGGAGAGAGGACTGATTTCTGGTTCTCTTCCCATTTCTGTGGGCTCTTGGGGTTCATGAAAGACAAAGTTCAACAGGGATTCTATTTAAATAAAAAGTGTAGTTTGGAGAACAAAATAGATTAATTTAGAAGGAAACCATGTTCACAAGAAAATGAAAATCTAGGTCTGAGAAAAAAGAAAATAGTATCATAATTGGGGTATCTGATCAGAATTTCCCTTACTGAGAGTTGTGTTTAGTTTGCCTGAACTGCCTCATCTAAGCTCAGACAGTCCCTTTCTAGCATTTTCCTTTGAAGTTGAAATTCCTTTGTGTATGCAAGGATTTTGCACCTTGATAATGGAAAGTAAGCATTCACACTTGTTTCTTTAGCAAAGTCAAACTTTAAAGAGCATTATCTCTTTCGGGAGGAATGATTCCATATTCTCATTTTGTTTGTTTCATTAGGAGGCTTGGTTTTATTCCTCTAATTCTTGAGAAACACAACATATTTCTGTTCTTTTCTCTTTTCCAGAGGGCATGGACGTTGAAGAAAAAAGAAAGGCATGTCCATTCTTGCAGAGTCTCTCCCTGTGCTGTAGCAAATAACCTGAGAATGCTTTACAGTTAAATAACAAAGAGAGATGATTCCAAGTGAGCTGAACTTGGCAGGGAATAGGCTTTCTCCTATGAGAAACTTCCAGAGACAGAACATCCTTAATAACCAACCTCCTGCACCACAATCAGCTTACATTTCTGAGCTGTAGTTGAACACTATTTCTTTCAGTTCAATTAAACACATTTGTTTCAAAACTCCAGACAAGCTTAATAAAATCTGTAGAATACTGATTTAGGGGTTAAATAATTCCACTGGTTTAGCACTAAGCCATGAAGAAACTTAAATCATTGTCCTGATTTAATTCCAGCCACCATATTGTCGTGTTGTGTTTGAAATTATGCTGTAAATAAACACCGCTGTCCCTTTCACTGGGACGTATATCTGATAAACAAATAAACTTAATGGAAGCCCTAATGCTAAGCTACTTGCTACAAACTCTGGGGTGGAGTGGAGTCAGCAAAAAGATAGAAAATTGAAACAATAGGGAAATCAAAATAGCAACATATATTATGTTACAAATATAAAGGACTATGAGAACCAAGGGGGTGCAGGGGCACCTCGTGCTATAGTAGAGGTTTACTTTGAAATTTACATCTGTGATTGGGGAACATGAAAATATTGAGTGTGAAGGGGATCCTTTCAGGAAGGTGGATGTATTTTTTTTAACTTAGATATGTAGGTGTAGTTACAGCCAAGGTATAGGGAAATGAATGCTTCTGTAGAAAACCATGCATCGTGCATAGCTCACTCTTCTTTATCTGAATGCAATTGTATGGGAGTTATTTTTGCAACTTTGTAGATACTAATCGCTGATAAAATGCAAAATAATTCTTGTCTACAGACATGCAAATACTTTTCTGTCTAACAGAGTTTCAGTTGACTTTCCTAGCTAGTTTTGTCTATATTTGCACATTCATTTCAACATTCCTTTACTCTAAATATTCCTAAGTACTTTTGGACATTTCCTTTGAACTAGTTATTAATACCTTACTAATTTCCTCAATAATGAGTTAAAGAAAATCTTTAAGTTGTGTTCATTTATAAAAAATTTTTTAATTGTTTTTGACAGAGAGAGAGAGAGATACAGAGATGAGACAGAGAGAAGGGGGAGGGCCCAGAACAGTCTCCATAGTTGCACATCATTGGTTTTTCCACATAGTTTTATTCCACAGGTGGTGTGGGACTGCACAGGGCAGGAACTGGGCCGGGGTCTTAGCCTGGTGAGAACCAACCAGGGGGCACTTCCCAGCTCAGCATATGGGTCCACACGGGCCGGGGCCAGGATTCGATCCTTGGTCCCCAGGGCTGCAAAGTGAGTGCTCAACCCACTGAGCCATTCCGGCTTCCCCCTGCGTTCATTTATAAATCTGTGTGAGAGTCATGACTTTACTTTCTTTTGAAAATGGTTCTTTAGCTGTAGGAAAATACTAAACAAATTTTAGTAAATTCAAGCAAAACAGCCTCATTTAAATGTGGACCCTTCCCATATATATTGTTCTGATTTTAGAGCACCTCTACCCTGTAATGGGGTTATTTGCATACTAAACTACTACTCTCAACCCAGATTGTGTGGTAGGCATATTTTAGTTTCCAATCCAGCCCCAGCATTAATTTTCCCTTCCTTTGTTTATAGCACCCAGATTTTCCTTTAAGAACCCACTCTTCCACCTTATACAATGGCCTGACTGGTCTAAAACAACTAGCGTGTTCCTATTCTCTTTGCTATAGCAGTTGGTTTACAGATTGACCATTTGAACCATAATTAGCCATAAAGTGAAACTCAGGTCCTCATTCAATGTCTGGAGAGAAAACAGGTAGTTTTGAAAGCTACAGGCAGGAATAGCAACTGGTTCAGGAAGAAAGATGGTCTTACAATGAAACTAACACAATAAAAAGTGAAGCGAGGAGAAAACAAAACACAGATAAACAAAAACAGCTCCTAGATTCTTGTGGACTTTGTTGAGCCACTGGGTCCAACTACCCTGAAGCCTGCTTCTCTTCTAGGCTTCGCAATCACGAGTTAATAAATTCCCTTATTTACTAAACCACTTTCCATTGTTTTCTATTCACTTCTACTGTAACATTTTCTATACAGTACAAATTGTGTGGTTTCTGAGAATAAATCCTCTGATTTGCTATTCTTTTAATGCTTCCCACAGCATGATTCACAAGGAGGCACTTAAAAAACACTTTTGATATGTATCATTCTTTTATGCTTTTAAATCCTTAAAATGTCTTTAGTCTTTTCAATTTTTATACTCTTCATTTCCAGTTGTCTTTTAGTGTTTTAAAGCCCATTTATTATCCCTGGTCTGTATCTCATTTCTTTTCTCACTTCTTTCCTTACTTGTGTAGAAAATATCTTTTTATTCCTTTGACTCTTACTCCAAGCATTTCATTTTTTTTACTGTTATAAAAAGCATTTATGCTGTTTCCAAATAGATTATGAAATCTTGTCCTAACTGCTAATGTTCTTCTATAGTGAGATATGACACAGAAAACATTCAATGAAAAATGACCAAACTGGCTTAAACCATTTATTAGCTTTATTGCTTCAACTATGAATTATCTTATTAGATTTTAACATCACTAGAATATGTCTAGCTTAGTCTCCATCAATCAATACTTTAGAAGTAAAGAACAATCTCCCCTATCTAAAATGAAATTTCACAATTGTACAATCAGGTAAATTAAAATGACAGTTTTTAGAAACAAGTTAAAAATATCTGTTGAAAAATCAATCTGCATGTCTGTCGGTTGAGATATTTATTTTATCAAATTGAAATACCTGCCTTGTTTATAATAGCAAAAACATGAAAAAAAAAATACTGAACTGTCCTTCAAAATGACAATGGCTTAATATAGTTTATGAGAAATTTGAATATGTAAATGAGCAGTGGACAGACTAAACATGACACAGAACTCTATCCAACAGACTCTGCAACAACCAGTCCGGAAGCCAAGCCACAACCTCTACAGAAATCAGCCCAGCATAGTCAGGACTGGTCGTGACTGCCAGCTTCCTTATTTTTTTGTCACCACTTCCAATTCAGGAATAATCAAAGAAAAGATAACTATGTTTCCCAAATCAATTATATAAAATTCTTCTCATTAACCTGCCTCCAGCTTCTTCCTGACTACTACCTCTAATCAGAGTACAATTGAGGTCTTCACTTTTTTTTCACGATTAAGTGTTGCCACTCCTCTGTCTACCTTAAGCCTCTGTCAGAAGCAAGGTATGGTAGCTAACCTTCTTGCTCTAACAAACTGAATAAATCAATCCTGTTAATTTTCATTTGGATGATTGTTGTTTATTCCCACATTTTGGGTATCTCCATTTAATAGACTATTCTGTATCCTTTAAAATAATCAGAAGACATGTTTTAAGAGAAAAAGCAAGCTACACTCAATAGGAGCTCATACACTTTGGGACAAAATGCAGGTTAATATCCAGTAAAATTGAAGCTCCACCTACCTTATGACTCAGTTAGTTCACTCTTAAGTATAAATTCTAGAAATGTTCTTACACATGAACACCATGTACAAAGATTTCAAAAGCCTTATTTTTCATTATATAAAAAGTAAACATCAGATAATTGGATCAATAAATTATGTTATTATATATTCACTAACGGGGTTCTATGAAGCTTTAAAGATTTATTTTTATTGTTTTTGACAGAGAGAGAGAGAAAGAGAGAGATGCAAAGACAGAGACAGAGACAGAGAGAAAGGAGAGGGCCCAGAACAGTCTCCATAGTTTCACATCATTGATTTTTCCACATAGTTTCATTCCACAGGTGGGAGTGGGGCTGCACAGGGCAGGAACTTGGCTGGGGGCTCACACTGGTGAGAACCATACTGGGGGCACTCCCCAGTTCAGTATATGGGTCTGCATTGGCCAGGGCCGAGATTCAATCCTCAGTCCCCGGGGCTGCAAAGTGAGCACTTAACCCACTGAGCCATCCCGACTTCTTTCTTTGAAGCTTTAAATTTGATAAACAAGATATCTATGAATTAACATCAGTGAATCTCCCAAACAAAATATAAAGAAAACAAGGTTATTTAGAAGAACACATATAGAATACCATTTATATGCAGATAAAACCAAGCAAAACTTTAAATAAATAGTTTTAGTACACTGTAAAAACAGTAAAAATACAAGGAAAAACAAAGGAATTCTTGCATTAAAATTTATAATAGTGAGAGGGAAAAGTATATTTGGTAAGAGCAAACATACAGTTCCAAGAAAACTAATGATCTATTTCTTAAGCTGGGTGATTTGTTGTATGTGGGTTTTGTTTTGTTTTTACCATCTTTAAATTTTACATTTATGCATTATCTACACTTTTGTACACATCATGCTAAAGTATTTTTTATTAAAAGCAAATTACATATTCTAAAATTTATATGAAAAGGCACAGAACCTAGAATAGCTAAACAATTTTGAAAAATAAAAAAGTGGGAGAAATCACTTTACTGATGTTAATGTTTTCTATAAAACTATAGTATTGAAGACAGTATGATATTGGACATTTAAAGGCAAAAGAAAATGGGCCTTAACCTAGAGTTCTTATCTTATACAAATACCAAGTCAAAATGAATCATGAACTTCAATGTATAATATAAACTTTAAAACTTTCAGAAAAGAAAACATTGGAAAAAATCTTTCTGATCTAATGTTAGGAATGAGTCCTTAAGTGGCACCATGATCTATACAAGCATGATTCATATAAGAGAGAACCAGTAAATTAGACTTCATCAAAACTAAAACCTTTTGCTCTGTCAAAAAAATAAAATATATCTTAAAAAACACACACACACACAAAAAGCAAAAATACTTTTTTGTTCTATAACAGTCCCTGTGAAAAGGATTTAAAAAAATGATCTATAGACTAGGAAAAAAATGTTGTGATCCACATATCCAACAAGGGCCATATATCTAGAATATATGAAGAACTCTCAAAACTCAACATTAAGAAAAATCTAATTAAAAAATGGGCAAGACATGAAGAGACATTTCATCAAAGCAGAGTGTATTAGTTTGCTGGCTGCCATAACAAGATACCACAGACTGAATCGTTTAAACTGCAGAAATTTATTTTCTCACAGTTTTTGAGAACAGATAGATGTCCAAGTTCCAAGAAGTCAACAGATTTGGTTTCATTCTGAGCCCTCTCTCCTTGGTTTGCAGATGGCCACTCTCTTGCTGTGTCCTCAGATGGTCTTCTATGTGCTCCCTTTCCTGGTGTCCCTCTGTGTGTCCAAATTTTGTCTTCTTACAAGAATACCATTTAGATTGGATTAGGATCCCCCCTTCATTTTAACGGAATCACCTTTTCAAAGGCACTATAAAATCCAGTCACATTCTGAGGTACTGGGGTTAGGGCTTCAACATTTGGATTTGTAGGGCACACAATCCAGCCCATAACAAGATATACAGATGGAAAAAAAAAAAAAGCACGTACACAGAATTTCAACATGATTAGTCATTTCATAAATGCAAATTAAAATCAATACTTCAACCCTATTGGCACGGCTAAAATAAAAAGTAAAATACCACCAAATGCTGGACAGAATCTGGAAAAACTGACTCTCTTATATATTGTTGATACAAATGTAAAATAGTACGGCAACTTTTGAAAATAGTATGTTAGTATTTTATGTAGTTAAACACTTATATGACCTAGAAAAATCACTTCTGGATGTTTATTCATGACAAATGAAATCAGAGTACTATGCAAAAGCTTTTATATGTGAAAGTTCACAGCAGTCTTAATCACAATAGCCAAAACCTTGACGTAATTCAAATACCTATCAATTGGTGAATGAATAAATAGCTTTAATATAAACTACAAATTAGTAATAAAAAGAAATGAAATCTTAATCACATGTAACAACCTGAATGATGTAAAAAAGTAAAACACCATCAACTACATAATATGTAATGGCATTTGTACAAAAGTCTAAAAAAGCCTAACTATAGTGTCAGAAAGTAGACCAGTGGTTACCTGGGCCAAAATTCAGAAAAGAATCTTATGCAGAAGTACACAAGAAAATTTTCCAGGGTGAAAGAATTATTTCTAAATGATTGTAGTGGTGATTTTTACATAATTGTACGTGTTTTGGCCAAATTTTGTCCCCCTAAAACTTTAAGTGTTGAAGAAGTCCTAACCCTCAGTATTTTAGAATGTGACTGTATTTGGACATTGGGTCTTCAAAGAGGTAACTAAGTTAAAATGAAGGCATTAATGTGGGTCCCAATCCAGTATGACTGCTGTCCTTATAAGAGGGGGAAATTTGGATATAGGCAGAGGGAAAATGATGTGATGACATAGGACAAGATAATGGCCATCCACAAACCAAAAGAAAGGAACAGATCCTTCCCTCCCAGCTCTCAGAAGAAATCAATTCTGCCGACACCTGGACCTTGGACTTCTAGCTGTCAGAACTGTGAGATAATACATCTCTATTGTTTAAGCCACCCACCCAGTCTGTGGCATCTTGTTATGGCAGCCCTAAGAAACTAATATGGTATACAATTACTAAAATTCATTTAACTATACTCTTAAAGTATGCAAGTTTTACTATGTGTTAAATTATACTAAATAAAGCTGGGGGAGAAGAAAAAATAGTCCCACAACCATTAAAAAATAATTATCACAATTGTATTTCTAGAGGCTTTGGCTTATTTATCATATCTATGTATCTGTCTGTTTGTCTGCCTGTTTATCTATCTATCTATCTATCTATCTATCTATCTATCTGTCTGTCTGTCTGTCTATCTATCCATCCATCCATCTTATTTAGCTCAACTTCTCACATACAACCACCCTAAAAGCAATGATCATTGTTTTCAACTTCACATAAATAATGTAAAGACATAATGTTGATGAACATGTGAGAGCTAGACTTGGCTGTGAATAGCTAAGGAAGACCCTCTGTTCAGCAGTTTCCAAGTTCTGTCAATTTAATGAGTCAAATCAGTCATTCATCTAAGGGGATTTATAATCATTAACTTTATTGTGACAATATATGAAGTTTTTCTTCTCAGGTTGAAAAATCAGGAGTCATAACCAGCAAGTTATTTATAATAAGCCTTTCCAAAGCCCAGAGCTTCATAAATGAGCCATTTTTTGTTATACATTAGACAATGTCATTTTAAATCAAATTGTTAAATTTTGTGCCTCTTTCAATGAGAAAAAAGATTCCTAATGGATAGCTTTTCTGTGAGAGCTAAATACCAGGAAAATTCTCAAGAGCTTTCTACAAACAACGTATCAAATGCATGGAACAAAATAATGACCAAGCCACTTCTAAAGGGTGTCCCAAAATTCACGCAACAAGTAATTTTGATAGAAAACACAGGTTTATACCGGTAATTAAAAATTGTAAGTTTTCATTGCTCAACAATGAAAACGCATTGTCTTTCATGTAGCACTTCATTTTCAATAACCCTGAACTGTCAGCTGTCACGCTGTCTTTTTTTTTTTCGCTGGCAACACTTTACTACACAAATGATGCAAAATTCAAATCTCGCGTGAATTTTGGGACACCCTTTATAAGGGCTTGTGATTTTATTTGCTTTACTTAGAGATTTGCTTATGGTTATGCTATTTGTGTTAGGATGTAAAATTCACGTAATTTTCATTTCATGGTGGACAGAGAACTGGAAAACAGATCACTGATATAATGTGTGAACTTTGTGCCTAAACATTCATTGGAAACCTAAGCAGTTCTCCCTGGCTCAGGAAGATGCAATGATAGCTTAGTAAGCAGAATGGAAGATTGTAGTAATTAGGTTGCTTTACTTGGTTTTATTCTCTTTTTCATTTAAAAACAATAGAAGATCACCCAGAATTCTACCATATCCGGCTTCTTGAAATGCATGAGGACAAATCACCCCAGTGATCAGGAAAAAGGATAAGATTTTGTTCAAATCCCAGTGAGAAATCTCTTAAACAAGTGCCCCCAGCACTATATAGATATTGATGAAGAACAACCAAGAAACTGGAAGGAACCTAGAAAACTTTGCTCTGAAAATCACAGAACAGGCAGTTAGAGTAGCTCATATTAACCAAAAGGTCTATAGGTTAGAGAGAGAGACAGAGAAAGAGAGAGAGAGACAGAATTGCACAAAAAGATTAGAGAAAAGCCTGGAAGCAACATGGTCCAGGTCAGAGTTTTTAAAACTCAGTTTATGGATCCATCCTTGTGTCCAAAAGTATCCAAACATTTAACAAAATTCAAAATCAGAAAAGAAAAATGTTTTTCTCTCTGCATCACTTTATTTTCTGATTTTTATAATATGTGCAAGCAAAGAGGAACCAACAAAATAAATTATTCCCCGTCCCCACACCCCCACCCCCCAGGCAAGACATGATCTTGAGAAAACTTGCTATATACTAGCGAAGTTGTTGGAGTTAATTTCAGACATCCTACTTCCATTAGAACCTCAGAGTCACACTGACTTTGGAAGATGATGTGTCGGTCTTAGAAGACAGAAAACCAACTCTCTCCCACTGGGACCAGTCACTGGTGTTTGAGGCAGCAAACAACTTTATGCCTCTCACCTCATTGGGAGGTCATAAAATGTATCAACTTTGTCTATAGAGATTAATAAAAGTAATATGTGAAATTACTCTTTGGAAAACACCAGTGATCCACAAAGATTGCCAAAGAAATTGCCATATTTAGTGAAAATTTTCCAAGACTTAGTGAACAAAAAAATGTGGTGGTAGCAAATATGTTTAATTTTATCTCAATGCCCAAGACTCTGGTTACTGACCCTTCACACAGATGTTACCATAATTCTACTTCATCTATTTGTGAAAACAAAATATTATTGTAACCCATACTTTACAGATTTTTCTCCTCAGTTCAAAAGGCTTTTTTGGTGGTGAGGGTGGGCAGAGAGGAGAGGATTGGGCCTATCTGCCTTTTATAACTCAGTAGTTTCAAACCACTGAAAGTTTCATTTGTATTCTCCACAAGAGGTACTTTTTAAGGGAAATGAATTTTTTTCTCCGTTAGGTTAATTAAGAAAAGAAATAAAGGGTGTTTTGTTTTTGTTTTTTTTCATTTTATGTTCAAAAGGAGAGAAAAGTCAGAAGAGGAAAAAAGGAAGACTTCCATTAGATTAAAATGTCAGACAACTATTGAAATGCATTTTGTTTTCTCTAATAGTTAATACCAAATAAAACTAATAAGGGGAGAAAATTAAAAAGCTTTTAATAAAATAGAAATGTAACAATAGCACATGTTACAATATATTTTGTTTGTATAAGTAGGTGATACAATAGTTCCTAGGGCTGCCATAACAAGATGCCACAAACTAAGTAGCTTAAACAATCAAAAGTTATTTTCTCACAGTTCTTGATGCTAGAAGTCCAAGATCAAAATGTCAGCAAGGTTGATTTCTTCTGGAGGCTGAGGGAGAACTTGTACCCTGCCTCTCTCCTGGCTTCTGGTGGTTTGCTGGTAATCACTGCCTCTCTTTGACTTGTAGACACACCACTTTAATCTCTGCCTCTATCTTCACTTGGCGTTCTCCTTCTGTGTCCAAGTTTCCCCCTTATTAAGGACATTAGTCATATTGGGCTACAGGTACTAAGGGTTAAGAGTCCAAAATCTTATTGCGGAGCACAATTCAATCAAGAAGATGTATTGTTCCTTATTTATATTGAAGCACTCACTCTTTTTCTTTTTTTTTTTTAATTGTTATATTTAATGGGGTAACATTGATTGGTAACAACTAGATAGTTTCCAGATGTACAAGTCCACAACAAATCACCCATGCATCTCGTTATGTGCCCACCACCCCAAATCAGCTCCCCTTCCATCTCCATAAATCCGGTGCCCACACCCACCCCCACCTACTCTCCCTCCCTCCCTCCTTCCCCCTCTTCAGGTAACCACCAAACCATTGAGTGTGTCCATAATGCTGGTGCCCAGTCCCACCTCCCCTCCCACTCTCCCTCCCCCCTCCACCCCTTTCTTCAGGCAATCACCAAGCTATTGAGTGTGTC